>JBBPMO010000042.1:0-80089 GCA_038090315.1 Xanthoconium stramineum
TCGGGGTAGGAGACGAGCGCTCGGGCTCGGAAGGGCACAGTGGTAGCGGTAGGCGTCATGAGGACGTGGTTGAAGTGGGAGACGAGCATTTGGGCTCCGAGTTGAGTGGACATGGCTGACGCGGACAGGGGATGCATCGATGAGTGGTCGAGTCGCAGTTGAGGTGGAGGCGGAGACCATGCGGAGTGCTGGCAGAAAACAACACTGAGATGGTGGAAGGAAATGGGGCGAGACACAAGAACCGTTGTGTAGCATCTACTTCGGAATGGCTTGTACTTAGTAGCTATGCTACGTAGTTCATTCATATATACATAACTACCTATTACCTAGTTTCAAATTCCGATGCGGAAGAATCCGGTACGACAGGGGCTGCACTTTCTCACGAATTATGGGGGTCCACAGAAACCTTGTCAAGCAAGGTGATAACTACATCATACCCCGACTCTGCGCGAATGAGTAAGAGGTCCTCACTGGATCACATCAAACTCACCTATGAACAACCTTCTTTTGCCCGCTGAACCTAACAATCTCTCGCTTCTCCAGGATGTATAAGGTCCGTTCAAGGGCATGGCTTGAATAGCCTTGTTGCGTGACAAATTCCCTGACGAGGCTCTGGTAGCTCGTACTCCACCCTACGGGCAACCGTCTCCGAAGTTCCTTCTCTATGCGAGTCATCTCTTCGTTCAGCTCTCCTCGAGACATCCCGTCAACAGAACCCGCGGACACCGCATCCATAGTGGAGAACTTGAACAGACGTATCGCTTCTTCAACGTGATGATTTTGCACGATGGACGACAGGGTTATCTTGGCCAATGACTCAGATATCCTGATGATAGCTTCTAGTTGACTAGGCATACAATTATTAGCGGCGACGGCAGAAGGGCCATTCATTGCTGAACCAACCGAACAGTAATTGGTATTGAACTTCGCTCGTCATTGTCTCGCTCGACCTGCTGAACTTGCTTTCGCAGGCTGACGAAGTGACTGCTTAACATTTCCTGAGCGTCTTGGGATAAGCGAGGGGCGCATTTACTAAAAGGTACGTTGAGAACAGTGACTTCACATAAGAGACAAAGCATGCCTCTTGCAGTATGCAATATATCGCTTCATCTTGTCGATGTCGATCTCGCCGATAACTTCGCCGTTGTCAGAAGTTTGGTTTGGTCTATTCATATGAATGTTCATGACGTGTTTTGCAATCATCTGCCAAGGAACGTGAGGGAGGTGGCTGGAGTGAAGATCGAATAACGAACTCGATCGCGCTGTTCATTGTGTTCGTCTTTGACTATGAATATCATGTCAAAACGAGATAGGATGGTAGTCTGGAAATCGATGTTCTACAGAGCAGAAAAAAGGTTCAAACACCACAGGATTAACACGAGCAGTAGACTCACCTCGCCTGGGCTTCGTCCTTCGTCATACCTACCCCATACCGGGTTCGCTGCCGCAAGAACACTCGTCCGGGAGTTCAGGACTGTAGTGATGCCAGCTTTTGCTATTGATATAGTCTGTTGTTCCATAGCCTCATGGATAGCAACACGGTCCTCGTCACGCATCTTATCGAACTCATCGATGCACACTACACCAGTGTCAGCAAGTACCATTGCACCTCCCTCGAGGTAAAACTCGCGCTAGTTGAGTTGAGTTAGTAACATCCAAAGCATTTCTCACACAAGCTCACAGAGACTGCATCACGTTGTACCGAAGCTGTCAGACCTGCTGCACTTGAGCCTTTGCCTGAAGTGTATACAGCAATCGGAGCAACCTGTGAACACCGTTGGTCGCGAGCTGGGATAAATGACAACGACCTACCTTTTCCACGAACTTGAGTAATTGACTTTTGGCTGTCCCGGGATCTCCAAGTAGCAATACGTTGATATCTCCCCGCAACCGCAGTCCATCAGGCAGCACTTTCTTCGAGCCTCCGAACAATAAGCAAGTGATTGCTTTTTTGATATCTGGATGCCTTAAGTCATGAGTCTCACCCGCGGAAGAGAGACAGACCTAGGCAACCGTAAATACTTGGGGCCACGCTTTTCGCAAAACGCTCATAGAAACCATCGCTTCGTGCCATCTCAGCGAAGTCTTCCTCTTCTTCAGGTGTGAACTGCACTCCAAAGGGGTTTGAGCCTCCCCCACCTGCAGATGGAGAAGACAACTCGATATGAACCAAGCGAAGATATGGTTGCCGGAGAGCAGCCGGTCCAGCAGATTTCTAGGTCAAGTATTAGTGGTGTGAAGGACAAAATGGAAATATCGAGGACTCACATTTTTAGCCGAATTGAATGTTGAGTAAATTCCAGTCACGATGATGCGTGAGCCAGGAACAACTTTTCCCGTTAGATATCTGTCGGCGGATAGGAGGATGTGTCTGGGAAGCTCTCCTACCGGGACCATATCGGGTGCCTCTTGAAGCTTGAGAGTTTGTTGGTCCACGAAGCTAGACTTTGAATGTACAATGATGTAGGGATCCAGCGGACAATCCTTCTTTTGATTTTCCAACTCGGGAGCGTCGCAGACCCTGGGAAGACCCCTGTCAGAACCACTACCAAGACCACCGAGGCCGCCAGGGGGAAATATGATCTTCGTTGATTTGCATGCACGGCATTGGAGGTGGAGTTTTGTGGATCTAGAGGAGAGGACCGAGGCTGATATGACGATGCCTGGTATGCGAACTAGTTTATTCATCGTGTCTGCGGTAAGATCACGAAATCGTTGCATGCTCAAACCAGATTGGATGGTAATTTGGATTCTGGGTATGGAATGGAGAGCAGCTTCTGCCCGCTCGTCAGATGTGCTTGCAAGTGGAAAAAGGATCGATCTGGCTGCTTTGGTGGCCGCATTTTCGAACTTTGCAACACATGAAAGGGAGGAGAGACCATAAAAACGAAGAACGACCTACCAGGGGAAGAATATCCGCTGGTCGATCCTGAATCGCGTGTGCGAGTTCGTCGTTATACAGGCTAAGGTGGCGGAGATCTATTTCTAGTTGGTACTGCTTCAAAAGAAGATTTCCGCGTAGATTATCTCTGTGAACGAACAGATGTGCGATGAGATAGGATTCGGAAGAGGGAGAGAAGGGCGAGCCTGTATATGAAATCACCGCCTACTCTGTACTGCAGCAAGAACTCGAGAAGGAGTTTTTCTGTCTGCGAGGGGGTATCCGTGGAGGTCGAGGCTGGGGATGGATCATGGACGTTGACAGTGAAGACTCGATTGGCATCGAAGCCGGACATGGCGTCAGCTGTTCAAGTCAAGCAGCATGCGGGGACGAGTACGCGCTTGAATAGTTCAGGGCAGGTCCTTTCGCGTTCGACGCGGCCATGGATTATCTATGATCAGCTGGGGATCAGATACGCAATCCCGTTTAGCTCAGTTGGTAGAGCGCGTCACTAGTAATGACGAGGTCAGTCGTTCGAGTCGGCTAATGGGAATTTTTTGCGCCAGCGCTTTTCTTGGCAAGACAGCCTCTGACAAGTGAATCCCCCTTTAAGCTCTACCAACATGACCCCAATGGATATCGACGAACTTTCGGTCGTCCTCCCGGCGACCACAACCTCCAGCCTTTCTCTTTTACTGTACGTCGAAACCTACGCGTCACAGTGTATCAGACCTCACAGCGTGCATGCAGTCATCCTCTCCCAATTCTGAACATCTCTGAGCACCTCACGCGATTGAAGCTTCAAACGAAATCGGATCTGCCATTTGGTAAGGTTTCTTCTTCAATCAACCAATAGCCAGACTGTAGACTGTGTACAGTGCTTGGTGCGTTGCTCGGCACGCAGAATGGTCGAGAAGTTGAGATCGTCAACACGTTCGAATTGGCAGTGGAGGATGGACGAGATGACATGGTCGATCACGGCTTTCTGGTGCAAAGACGGGATCAATGTGAGTCACTTGTTCCTAGAGCTTTCTTCGTCTCACATGTCGGTCTAGATAAACAAGTGTTCCCTTCGCTGGAATTCATTGGGTGGTATACTGTGGCACCAACCCCAACTTCTCGTCATATAGCGCTTCAAGATCAGGTATGCTTGACTTGTTGTGCTATGTCCCTCGTCACTTGATAGCCTGCCATACAGTTCACAGGATACTGTTCCACGCCGCTGCTCCTCTTATTGCAGCCCTCATCACCTGTATCCACTGACATCACTGGCCAAACGCTTCCTTTTAAAGCTTATGAGCCTTCCGTGGAAATCAGGGACAAAAAAACGCGATCTGTGTTCATCGAGGCATCGTACAAAGTCGAAACCGGAGAAGCAGAACGCATCGCTGTCGACTGGACAGCGAAGGGCGGGGGAGGGAGTACCAGTTGTGAGTACCCGACTTTCCTGGCGTCCCAATAGTAGGCTGATGCAGCTCAGTGGAATCCCATCTGCAGGCACAAAGAGCAGCAGTTAAAATGCTTCATGAACGGATTTTGGTACTTGTACAGTACGTCACAAAAGTGATCGCTGGTGGGTGATAGTCGCTGGGTCGATTCGACAATCTGGATGACGTATCACGCTACAGGCCAGGTTCCCAAGGATCACACGATTCTCCGATCAATCTCGGCCTTGATTGCATCGCTTCCTGCCAGTGAACACAAAGGCTTTCGCGAGGAGTTCGATACAGTAAGTCTAACTCTGCTTCACAACCACTCTTTGTCGTTATGTCTCAATCCGGATGCTTTCGCTTGATGACCGTTTCTAGGAATATGAAGACGTACAGCTCACAGCCTTCCTATCTGCACTGACAAAATCGACGAATACACTGAATGATGTGAGTGATGCTGTTAAGTAGAGATGAGCTATATTTCTGACGAGTACCCCCCTAGTTGGTCGATAAGCATCTTGTCCTGAATGGTGCTCTACGTGATGAACGGGCCATGGGGCCTGGTCCGAGGAGGCGGATGGGCAGGCAAGGAGGCATGCTTGGGGATTGGGCGATGCACTCCTAGACTGGAGCACGGGAGATACGTCAATCCATGGCACCTTCAACGCACCGGCTTGGGCGCAGCTTAAAATGACGAGTCGCAGATACTTAACATGTGTATATCGTTTAGAACATTCAACAGGGACGTGGACGAGAACACCGGCTTGTGATAACAAAAGCGGCGTTGCCATGTAATCCGAGACGTGTCAATGCATATCACACTAGCACGGATTGCTTTTATTGCAATCAATGTTCATCATATCGGCTCGAACGCTCTCTTCACGGTTTTCGCTTTATATTCCTCATCCGTGCGATGGATTTCCGAACATCTTTACCCTTGCACATTGAACTATGACATGGATCGCATGTGCGCATTGTCAAAAATCTCAAGATAGTAGGCAAAAAATATTGGGTTACAACACATCAAGCGCCGACTGCCTCCATGGATGGCAGGTATCCTTCTTTAAGACTTCTTTCCAGTCTTCTGATTTCCTCGATCGAGGTTGCTTTTGCGATCGCCTGCTTGACTCTCTCTGCTTCCTCCTTTGACATCAATCGTCCTGCCTTTCCGGCCAGCGGTACCGGCTTAGGCTCGTCAATTGTAATGGCAACCTTGGTGCCGTGTTTTGAAACGGTCGTTGATATTGTTGTTGCGAGTGCGGTGGGTAGACCCTCCGCAGTGAGAAACAGTGATTTGCCTGTCTGCCGCTCCTACATGGTACGGAAGCGTTCAAGCTGTATCGAGACGAGATGCGAAAACGATTTCTGGCGCACCTTATCCCGGATCCTCTGAAAATCCAGAACTCTCAGCGATGGTATTCTCCACGCAAGCCACTCGCGGTACCATTTCTTTTCCCGTACGGGATTCCCATCCAAGGATAGGTATCGGAGATTTTTGAGTTCTTTGAGGGGTTCGAGGTCTCCGAGCTCGGAGACGCTGTTCGCGGTAAGGACGAGCGTGGTGAGATTAGGGACTGAGAGGTGAATGGATGGGGAGATGGACGCGACACGGTTATTGGCGAGGAGGAGAGTGCGTAGCCGTTTGAGGAGAGGGAGGTTACCAAGTGTGGTGATGGAATTATCGGTCAAGTCTATGGCATCATGCTGGTCCTGGGTCCGGTGAGGTGATGGGGAGGGACGTTGGATGGATCAGACGATACGTACCCTGGTGACACCCAAGTTTTCGATAGTGGGGATTTTGTACCCTTTGTGGCTGCATCAGCATGGGTTGGATACACGACTCCTTGTGCTGCTCACCGCGGAGATCGAGCTGACGTTCTCTGATGGGGTTTATTGCGGAGGTAGCTTGGGCGAGCAGCTCTGGGGTGAGCTTGACCATGGCTGGTCGAAGTGGAGGCCGTTTCAGACTCAGACGAGAACGAGGCAGTCGAACCGAAACTGCAAGTTCAACGTTCAACGACCATCTCCAATGAAGCCCGTCTACCAGAGACTAAACCTGTCCGTGCTTTTCTCCCTTTCCTTTCCCTACTTACGCTCTGCAGATTTGTTGGCCAGGATGCCTACACCTTCGCTCCCGTCGAACCGCTCGGCGCACAGTCCCTCACCATATACAGGTCCACAGGCGACATTGTTCTCAACCGTGCGCTCCTCTTGCTCTCGCGAAACACGCCACTCTCCTGACTCCAGACACATGCAGCGCCCAACACCCTCACACCCTCTGCTGCCTCCAGGTATGAAAAGACTGTGTATGGGATACTTGGAATGATATCCTTGGCACTCTGTGCGTTCTCAAATCCAATTTTCGCGTGAAGGGGACCCATTATATCCTATAGCGGAGTACATCATCATCCTCACTGGCCGCGAGCACCGAGCACGCTTCATGGGACACGACGTATATCGTACTGCAGACTTCGACATCCTTCCCCTCAATTCCAACGTCTCTACGCAGAATGCACCCCATCCTGTCGAGCGACATCTCCTTGCACTCGTTCGGTCACATTTGCTCGGTGGTCATTTCTTGTTTAGCTATAGTTGGGACTTGTCTACACGCTTGCAAACACAGTGGAGCGAGAGTGGAAACAGACATGAAACGTCTCTTTGGGAACAGGTAAATGGGATAGCTTGGACTCAAATGTTCGTGTCTGACAGTTTGCAAGGCGGACGACAGGTTTTTCTGGAACAAGTACGCAGATCGTGTTATCCTTCCAGCGAGGCTTTGACAACCTCTTTAGGTTCCTGCAGTCAAGGTTGATCGATACTGACATTGCACGAGACGTGAGAAGAACCTTGTTTTTCTGTGACGTATCTGACACCGAAACACGAACAGCTTAGTTCCTACATCCTTCCTATAGTATACGGCAGTGAGTGTTCAGTGATAAACATATCACGCGTCCGTGTTGACCTTGACCAGCATTTGATGTGCGCACTGGCTATATCCATGGGCACCGAATCCAGCTATGTCTTATCAGCCGCAGATCACGGTATCGTGCAGGTACACGATACTTCCGCCGTGGCATAGACCATGACGGGCACGTCGCAAACTTTAACGAGACAGAACAAATCCTCCTCGTTGAAGAACAAGCAGCAGGCCGCATTTCCAACGTTGAAAAGTTTTCACAACAACTCAGTTTTACCCAGATTCGAGGAAGTGTTCCCGTGTTTTGGGCCGAAGTCAACACTCTGAGGTACAAGCCCGATCTACAAGTGATGGATCTCCAGGATACTGTAGGTAGCTTGATGTTAAAAGATGCTGAAAGACTCAACGCCCAAAGGTCGATGCTTTGCGACGTCATCTACAAGAACAAGTTGCACTCTATGGCGAACAAAGTCTGGTCAACTTGGTGAACCAAAAGGGATACGAACGGCCCGTCAAAGATGCATATGAACGTATCTTTAATCAAGTGCGTTATTCTTTGTCACATCTGTTGAGCCGCTCACACAGCTATCCCAGGCTGAGGTAGCAGACGTCAAATACCAGTATTTTGATTTCCACAACGAATGCAAGAATATGCGTTGGGACCGTATCAGTATCCTCATTGAAAAGATGCAAGATGACCTTTTGAAGCAAGGGTATGGGGTTCACATTGATCCAAATCCCACTGCTCAAATGTCCATAGCTATTTCCACGTCGACATGTCTCGGCCTGATCCCATGAAACTCCAGCGAGGAGTTGTCCGCACAAATTGCATGGACAACCTAGACCGTACGAACGTCGTGCAGGCGGCGTTAGCGAAGTGGACACTCAATCAACAGCTTAAAGAGCTGGGCGTAATTGCCGAGGGGGAAGATCTAGATGATTTCCACGCCTTAAGCAGGGATTTCCGGGAGAGTAAGCTTGCATCCTGAGTTGAAATATTACGTGGCTGACGTTGGTAGTGTGGGCGGACCATGCGGATCTGATCTCGAGGGCCTATGCTGGCTCTGGCGCCTTGAAGACAGACTTCACAAGAACAAATAAGCGAACGAAGATGGGTGTTCTTGAAGATGGTTACAAGAGTATAATGCGATACGTCAGAAACAATTATTTCGATGGCGCAAGGCAGGATGGGTTCGACCTAGTGACTGGAGCGTGGACTCCGCGGAAGAACCCAATCACATCTATCTCTTTGTTGGCAGATACCAGGCCACTGACCATCCGCTCAGTGAGTCGTTCGCGTCTGGGAACCTCCCCGTCCACTCATGATTGTTAAGGTTCCTTATATCATGTCTTTTTCATTGTTCATGATTTGTGCTGGTCTGACCCTGCCCAGAACTTCGGGTGAGTTCTAGACAAGTTCGGGATTCGTATAGCTGAACACTTTCGGTGCAGACTACTCTCTCTTCTACTACTTCATGCTTTGGCTGGTTGTTGCGGCCTTGGCGATCACACTCATCATGGTTTACGGCATCGAATATGTATCGTGGCCAAGATTGATACCACCAACGGATGTCATTTACTATGAGGGCCCGGGATATCGCTCTGGAAACCACGGAAAAGGCTTGAAAGGATCATTCGCGCAGAAATTTGGTTTGTCAGGGAAAGTTTTCTCAGCGAATGCAGCCCCGATAGCTAGGAAAAGGGCACTGACTGTGAACAGGATGGAGGAAATAGAGATGGGAACGAAGCAAAGGGTAGACTAGGCTCGAAGTTCGCGGTCTTCCAGTAATGGTACATAGTTATATTTTCTTAGAAGACCATGAGGCGTGACCCTGGTTGATTTACAGACGCGGTACAGGCATAAAGGAATTAAGTCTAATCACCAAGGGAACTAGGGACTGGTGAGACGGAAGAGGGGGTTTAGGGGAAGAAAGGAGTCCTCTCACGGAAGTCTCGCCAAAGGTGACAAAACAGGGCACGCTGGCGGTGCACGGATACTGTTAACTCAACGAAACACAGGTTGTTACCCAGTTACCTAATGGGCGTGTTGGAACACAACAGCGGAGTTTAGATATCCTAAACTTCTACTCTTCAGAATGTCTGGCAAAAAGCGCGCCTCCCCCGGCGCTGATACAGGAAAAAACCCTCTCGAAGGCGTTGAGCTCAGCGACGCGGATGCTCAGAAATTGCAAGACATCCAGAAGCAAATTGAACGGGCCGAACTGCTCCTAGGTGGGTCGTATTTTCGCTGAAGGTGTCGAATAATCTCAGTTTCCCTCAGAGCGTCGTGGACATGAGACGCTTCACCCTGTCTACGAAAAACGACGCGAAGTCGCAAAAGCGATACCGAAGTTTTGGCCTATTGCGTTGATGAATCATCCATTAATTGGCCTTCAAGCCCAACATGACGTTGATCGTACTGCCTTGAGTTACTTGGAAGATTTATGGGTAGTGCGCGATCCAGTCGAGCCGAGGTGTTTCACTATCGAGTTTGTGAGTTTACTGTCGCGTTCTGTGTCGGGGTACTCACTCGCAACGCAGCATTTCAAGTCAAACCCGTACTTCACCGACTCTGTCCTGAAAAAAGAATACAAGCATTCTCCACCGCCCTCGGCCGCTAGTGAGCAGCCCGACGAGGATGGGTTGACTCCTTCAATGCTTGATTTTACCTGGGCTCGTGATGTCAAGCCTTCGGTTCGTATTACCACAGTGTTTTGAGGCTTTTCTTATTATTCCAACTCAGGCCATCAACATCAACTGGAAAGACCCTGAGAAGGCGCTGACGAAAATGTACCCTCGTGTTGAGGAAGGGGACGCGGAAGAATCCGACCTGCCTATTGAGACTGGCAGTTTCTTCAACTTCTTTGAACTTGCCTCAGACCCATGCGATGTAAGTTGGCTTGAGACACATGTATGACAAGACATTATTCATCTGTGTTTAGATTGGAATTGCTATCGCCAACGAAGTCTTTGTTGAAGCCACCGACCACTTCCTCGGGAATGTCCCATCAGACGAATTGGACTCCGAAGATGAGGAGAGCGAAGATGATGACGACGACGCCGAGGAGATTGATTTGGAAAAGCCCAGGCCCAAAAAGCAGAAAAAGGATTGAATGTACGCTCGACAGCGTTTACGTCCACTGCATATACATATTCGACGCATATTTATTGTCCCGACATTGTTGTCTTGAATGTAGTAATTCAAAACTCCATAGTTCGAGGTCTATGCACATGGTCCGAAACACCTTCCGGGAAGTTGGAACTCGGTAACACGGAAGGCCAAAATGGTGGACATTGTTCAAGTATACTGAGTAGCAGTATAGTGTCGTGTGCTATCACTGTGCTACTTATGCAAACTGCTCGTACCAACTCAGTCCAAGATTTTTCGGACAAGAAGAGAAAGGGAACTTGGTCCCTCTCCTACAATCCTGGGCCGGATGACAAATGTCTGAAAACTTTCTATGTCGCGCTGACATGTAAATGAAAATTGACGCAGGAGAGTAACCGTCAGAGCCTACGTGAAGTGGTCTCAATTCGTGCCACAAAACTACGCTTCTATACTCACTTTAATTTCAGCGGCTGCGAAATTCCTGCCCAAACAACCTCGTGGGCTGTCATCATGGTCAGTAAGGTGAGGAACACTAGAATGAAGCCCACTCACCCGAGGCTGAACGCGAAAAGGTCACGATTGTTTCGTGCATTGCGCTGTAACCATCGCTCTGGCCGGAAAACATCTGCGTCAGGTCCCCATGTAGACTGATCCTTCTGAATCACGTTGACCGGCATGGACAAGACGGTCCCCTTCGGTATAACGAGGACGGGATCAGTGGTGCCTGGCAGGGGCTCGGATAAGGGAACGATGATGGTTTCAGAAGCCTGAGGAATTGCTTCCAGTCATGAAGAGGGTCATAATGGAAGCTGAGCTACCTGGTGGTGGTTCTCCAACACAGGAGGGTGCATGCGCAACGTTTCCATGAAGAACGCGTGCAGTAGAGGGAAATCATTATTCAAAGCATCGTAGGAAGGGTCGCATGCAGTTGACACCTCGTTCCGGATGGCTTCCTGTCTTTCAGGATTCATGGCCAGCTCATAAAAGAGCCACTGCCAATGGTGAGGCTGTAGAAACGTCACTCTGGTGACAGGTCATGCTTACAGCGATTGCAGCGGACACGGGCTCGTAGCCCGCAGAAATGATTGTCCGCATTTGTGCTGCCACTTGCTCATCATCCAGATAGGGGGTAGCAGATGATCTATCCTCTCTCACTGGTTGAAGGTTAGCGTTTGCCAAAAGAAAGCATCTTTCAGCGTACGCATCAAGGACATCAATGACTTGCTATCTGGGTCGTTGCTAATCTTTGCGTCTCTCAAGATGAACATGGCCAACTCTCCAAGTTCCTCGCGGGTCTCGCGGATGAGGTCCCCTTTCTTGCCGAAGTGCAGGATCCACGGAGCAAACCAAAATAAGGCGCGCATATAGAATGCCCATCGTGTCTTTTCATGGTTAGTCAGGCTGTCTAAAGCGTTTATTAGAGCATGCGGTTGACCATTCAGGCAGCCGAAGTCGTGCGAGAATGCAGCTCGCGCAATGGTATCAAGTCTGCTCAGATGCGTATGAACACTCTGTCGGCTGGTTGATCAGGAAACATACGCAAATCGACCGGCCCAATTCGTCATTTCAATCGTGACTTCGACAGATTGAGAGTCATCGAAAATCTTTTGCCATTGGATGGCCATCTTTGGCAAGAGTCAGAAATCATCGTGAAGTATCGAATTTGGTTGAACTGACCTTGGTGGCGTTCTCGTAAAACAGTGTTGTCAGGTGCCTCACGGATTGTGCGCTGAGAAACAAGTCGAGTCTGTATGCGATCCACGGAGTCTCTTGAAACCGAATTACCTCAGTGCAGGTGCAATGGTCCTGCGCTGTCTTTCATGTGCCTCTTTTCCTGTGAAAAGAATGTCGGGATGCGCCAGGTCTTGACAGGGAATGAAGTCACCTTCCACCCAAAGGATGCCTTTGCCGAGTAGTAAACGGAACCATGTTCTTACGCCATTGGGCTTGGGGAACTGATAGGTTCCTTCCCCCACGATATAGCTTATGGCACGGGCGTCGGTGATGGACAGGATCTGATGCTTTGGAGCGCTGTCAGTAAGGCGGAGTGGGTGCACAGAAGACGCACCCCGAATGCACCTGAGAACCGCACGACTCTGCCGAACTTGCGATGCCAGTCTACGTAGTGGGAGCCGGGCGGGTCGTGGTAGAGGACTTGCTCCTCGCCCCACAGCCAGGAGTTGGGTTTCGGGCCAGGGACATGCCACAATACCAGCAAGGCAGATATTCTGAGGTGGATGGCGCGGAATAGGCATGCAAGGCCCAGGATGAGAAGATACATCTGCACGCTGTGTGCATGGCTAGGTGAAAGGGGCGTTCTTATAGTCCTGTCGTGAGTCGTGACGTGTCAAGTTGCACGTCAACACCGAACGCGCATAATGCCTCGCCGAGAATCACCCTCGAAGTCTCATCTCCCAAGCCTCCGCCACAGGCCAAACGTCAACGTGGAAGATCAGACGGACGCCATGCGCAAAGAACAGATCTCGTCATCCCTGAATAGCATTCACATCTCTCCCCGTGTCCCATCCATGGCACGACACTCTAGAAGAACCTTAGACGAAGACGAACGCAACGGCGTGCAGCTCGCTCTCCTGTCTGAGGAGCGCGACGACGCACACGACGACGCAGCCTCGTTCGACAATAATGTCCACAAAAAACAAAAAACCCTCTCCGTCAAAGACAGAAAAGCAATGACTTTGCTCATCGTCCTTTGTCCGTCCACCTTCCATCATCTCTCCATTGCACAAGCGCTTACCCTCCTCAGACCTCATTCAAGGGATTCCGGTGAGTGACACGCGTCTCTGCTGAACCGCTCTAATCCCGGTGCTCGTAGTTGGGCCTTGCGCTCGGTATGCGACCCCTTTCCCTCTCAGACCGTCATCTGACGCCTTGGCACTCGAGGCTCCGTACCGTTCATTCTACGCGAACACCTATCTTATTCCCAGCTCGGAGTCTTCGCTCTTTCCAGTTATCCATATTCTCTCAAGTTGTTATGGTCGCCAATCATTGATTCCATCTACTTTCCCTCCGTTGGTCGGCGCAAATCATGGATCATTCCAATGCAGCTCATTATCGGTTCCATGATGCTCTATATTTCGGGAAATGTAGAACGATTGTTTGAGCACGTTCGTTCACCATTTCCGTCCCGTTTGGTTTTTATCTGAACCCCACCAGCCGGCAGACAACGTAAAAGAACTCACATTCGTATTTACCTCCCTTGTCTTCTTCTCCGCAACGCAAGGTTTGTACCTCTGCCCTTTGCGACCAGTTGCTTAATGTCCTTTGCAATAGACATTGCTGTAGACGGCTGGGCTTTGACGCTTTTGTCCCAAGAAAACCTGTCTTTTGCATCTACTTGCCAGACCGTCGGCTTGAATACCGGTTTCTTTGCATCCTTTACAGTATTTCTGGCGCTCAACAGCGAGACATTTTGGTAAGTTAAATTTTCTCTGACGTGATGTCCGCTCACGTAATTCCCAGTCAAAAATGGGGAATGACACGTTTGACCATGGGCACATATCTACAGTTCTGCAGCGTCTTATGCTTCGGCGTCACATTCTGGCTCGTCCTTTTTGAGAAGGAGGTGTGTTTGATTGCACATAACTATGTATCCAGTCTTTCATCCCATTGCAGGGGACCGAGTCGCTCGATAAATCTGAAATGACGGTCTCGTCCGTCTACAAAACTATCTGGGGTATTTGCAAGTTAAAACGTAGGTATCGATGGTTGTGCAAGTACTCGCAGTGTCATTCATATGCTGTTTCTGCAGATGTGCAGGCTCTCATCATTATGCACTGCTTTGCCAAGATCGGTTTCCAGGCCAATGAGTCGGTCACTAGTTTGAAGCTGATCGAAAAGGGTTTGGGTCGTGAAGACCTTGCCATCGTAGTCCTTATAGACTTCCCATTTCAGATTCTTGGTGGTTGGCTTGCTGCCAAGTGGTCAAGTGGAGATAAGCCCTTACGCCCCTGGATATGGGCATTTTGGCCACGTCTCGTTTTTGCACTTTTATCCACACTTATCGTCTATTGGTTTCCAACACCCCCACTGTCTTATGGGTTCTTCACATACCTTGTGATACACACCGTTTTGCAAGGATTTGCGTCGTGAGTTGCTCTTCGTCAAGCAGAGTTCTTTTTTTCAAATGATGATGATTCACTAGTACCATTCAATTCGTAGGCATCTCGGCCTTCCACACGAGAATCTCTGACCCTCTGATTGGAGGGACCTACATGACAGTGAGTATCATGGTCTTCCGCAGTATCGCAGGAGCTCAGGTGTGTTCAGCTGCTTAATACGTTCACGAACCTGGGAGGTACTTGGCCTAAGTATTTTGTTCTGAAAGGTTGGTCTGGTGCCACCATAAGCAGTTCTCAGCTAACCCCTTCCAAGGCGTGGATTACTTTAGCGAGGCATATTGTAGAGTCAAGGATGCGAACACAGAGCTGCTGGTGAAAGGTGCGGGGATGCATCGCAACGTATGTGAGGAGGCTGACGTGCGGCTCAGCTGCCGAGTGTGTATCGGAACGGGGCAAAGAGCTTTGCGCTGACATTAGTGGGGAATGCGTGACCGAGCAGGACGGATACTATTATATCTCTGCGATCTGCATGATTTTCGGGGTGGCGTTTCTGGTTGGGTACATTATTCCGACTGCCCGCAAGCTGCAAGGTGAGTCTGTGTCGAGTCCAAGAGAGTGTATGTTGACGGATGGGCTGGCAGCGCTTCCTGTGTATCGATGGCGGATTGAAGGAGCGGAATGAGCCTGCCCTAAATCTAGTTTGTGGTGTATAGGATGGTTATAATTAAGCGCGAGTTTTCCAGTGGTTTTTGAAATCGCTCTACCTCTTGAGATCTTTGTTATCCTACAACCAGTCAGTTGTCTCTGCAATCCCGCAAAATGGCCACTACAACGATGCACTTTGGTCCAGAATGGATGCGTGCAAAACACCAAACTCCCGCCCGTCACCAGCCGCCGCCATCTCCTCCACCACAGGCGGTATCGGCCGCCCAGCAGCTCGGCACATCTACCTACTCTGCCCTCGTCACCCCCCTCACTCAGGAACCCGACAAGCGCGACGAGTCCCGCCCGTTCAGGTATGCCAAGGAGGAAATGCTCAGAATCTATAAAGAGGGTGGCGGAAGGAGTGGTCTTAATCTCGAAGTAGAACGATGGGACGGTATCGTCCGTGACGTGGGCAACGAGCCGGTTGGTCTCCGCGAAATGAGCGAGGTGGAAAAGAAGGTCGGGCAGCACTCCAGCATCATGTCTTGTGCCGCGTTCGCTCACACGAGGCGTCCAGCTTTTCGCCGGGCCTCTTAACTCTGAACTTCGTCGGCGCCAATCATCAGACTTGACGAACTCACTGTCTTCGCCATCCGACAGACAACGCTCGAGCCATCCAAATTCCGCGACAAGTAATACCATGCGTTACGGCCCTTTTATGGGAAGGAGGAGGGACAGCACAGGTAATACGAGTAAATTGGCTCTCCTTTGTCACTGATACTCATATTAACAAGATCAACCTCCACTTTCTCTGCCTCGTAAACTATCCCTTTCGAATACTCAAGGTGGTACAGCAACATCCTCTCGAGACGCACTTCCTTCGCCTCGCAATAGGATTGGCCCCTTTGGCTCTGGTTTTGACGGTGTTCTTAACGGCGGTGATTCTTGGTCGAGGAGACGGCCCTCTGCGGGTGTGGCTGGGGTTGGTGGCGGCACACCAGCACGAGGAGAAGGGAGGGAGGATGAAGCTCGCCATTCAGAAATCAAGGAAGAGGAAGAAAGTACCGGGCATCACTTGACCAGTGCTAACGATAGTGATCCGGCCAGTGTCACGGATCATTCCTGCTCTCCTGGTCCTGAGATATCTCCACCAGACGCGACACCGGACGGCCAAGTATCGTCATCGGTAATCGACTCACTTGCCCAGAGCACACCCGTCTTGGCAACCTCGGCAACTCCTTCCGAACTCGTTTCGAGCGCCTCGGCCAGCTCAACGACCTGGAGGATGGCGGGCATGAGTTTGGAAACACAAAGTCAACCTAGTACAAATCAGCGGGTCTTATCTGCAACAAACCCTCTTCCATCTGGTCCTCCTCCTGGTTTCACTGATCCTGAGAGTATAGAGTGGTCATACTTGGACCCTCAAGGTCAGGTGCAAGGTGAGCAAGCATACTTTTAGGTCCAGTGGACGTACGGTAATCAATTCCATACAATATAGGTCCTTTCCGAGCTGATCTGATGCAGAAATGGTTTGACGAGGGTTACTTCGACGCCGACTTACTCATGAAGCGCACCCACATTGACGCAGATTGGATTACTGTCGGAACACTCGAGAGGCGCGCAGCCGGAGGGAAGATTTTCCTCTCTCAGATCTCCAACGGTCCACCAGGCCTCGCTATTCCCACAGATTCCCCCAAGAGTTACTCTCCCGTCCACGAGCAAAACATGTTCAATGGATACCAGCCTGTTCCAACCCGAAACTTACGGAACACTTTAGATTCTTACCTGAATGGCCCCTCTCCTACTGAATCACCTTCATCGTCTCTCGGTGGCGGCAGGTTTGGAAACGGCTCTCCGGATGCGTCTACGTTTGGTGGTAGGACAGGAAGTAGCGCATACTCTGGCGATCCCACCTTCGGAGGTCGGACCTTTGGAGGGCGAGCAACTTTTCAAGATTCGGTTTCGGATGCACGAACATTGAATAACAATCCTTTGGGAAGGGCACCCATGATCGATACATTTAACGTTTTCACTGCAAATGGTGATACGTCCCCTTGGTCAGCTGGACCAGGGCAAACCAGCCAGAATTTCAACGACAATGAACAGCGTCCTTATTCCAACGGTTTCAACGGCCTAGGGTCCGGCATGATAGGCAACCTCTTACCGGTCAACCATGCCCACAATATTGACCAAGAACATTTTGGTGACACAACGTTCAACGGTATGGGCAGCCTCAGCAGTCATCATAACTCCCCAGTTACACGCCAAGCAACCGAGGTCAATGGGATGACATTCAACGGTAATACGGTGAACGGTCTCGGGTCCCAGTTTGGTGCAGCAACGCAGTTCTCGCAGTCTCCCTCTGCTCCATATGCTGTATCACAACACCGCCAGCCCATTTCATCATTTGGAGATCCATTGCCACAGACCTCGGAGGCTCCCAATACCATTCAGACGCCAACTTCTGCTGTACAACCTAATAGTGCTTCGCTGTGGACTACACGTTCCAGGCCATTCGAACCTCCTGCTGCTCCTTCGCCCGTCATGCCACCTGCCCAACCCCAGGCATCAGAATGGATAACGCCTGAATCAGCACAGCCATCTGATCCTTCTCCTTGGCTAGTGGCCTCATTACCCGTCGAGGACGATGTTTGGAGGGAAGTGCCCGGCCCAAACAGCCTCACCTTTAGTAACCTTGGACAACATAACAAACTGCAACAACTAGAAGAGGAGGCAGCTGCTGACGCTCTCGTTTCACCCGTCGAGGATGTTGTCCCTCTTTCACCCACCACGCAACCAATACAGGCCGAATCGACAAACGTTATATCGACCAGCGTGACGACTAGAGTCTCTCTGCCTGTCACGTCAGCAACCGCTTCTGGCCCTATCCCAGGTACCCAAAGTTCAACAGCACAGAAGGCAAGGCGAAAGTCGACGGCACGCGATGCTCAGATTTATGCACCCAGGGTAGCACCTCCGCCCACTGTAACTGCGGTCAAGGATCAGCCATTCGCTCCCGCGTTGCCAGCTGCTCAACCGAAGCCTGTCTGGGCTGTCGAAGATGACTCCAAGAAATCGAAGGGAGTTGGTGTGACGATGAGCTTGAGGGAGATTCAGGAAGCGGAGGTAAGGGAGGCCGAGGCACGCAAGGTGGCTGAGAGGGAGCGGGAACGCCTGGCACGTGTGAACACTGCTGCAAGTGGCAATGCAGTTGCTGAGGAGACTCAGCTGTTTACATCTTCCTGGGGTTTGCCCACATCACAAGTGGGTGCACGAAACCAGATACCAACCAAAGAAACCTTGGGAAACAGTTCCATATCCGCGACGCCTACAGCCCCGGTATGGACGAGCACAGCCACTGCACCTGTGGCTAAGAGGACAATGAAAGAGATTCAAGAGGAAGAGGAACGGAGGAAGAAGCTGGCTGTGAAAGAGAGCATGGCTTCTGCAGCTGCGCGTCGGGCGTATGCAGAGACCGCTGTCAAGGTATGCCAACAGTCTTTGCGACCTCGGGGCGAATGTTAATACTTCGTAGGTTGTACCTAGCCCGCAAACCACAGTTAGTTCCTGGACAACTGTAGGTCCCAATGGCAAACCCACTCCTCCTGCATCAAATCCACCCCGTCCAACAGCAAATACGCCTCTGAACAGTTCTACGACCACAACAACGCTGCGCACCAACGGCACGACAACCCGTCAAGCGGTGGCCACGCCCGCGAAAGTAGCAAACCCGCGCACCGAGGATTTTCCCATCACACCATCCCATGATTTTCTAAAGTGGTTGGGTGATTCGCTCAAAGGATTGAACAGTTCGGTCAATTGTAAGTGGACTGAAACCCATTTTAGCTGACACGGAGGTCTCATATATCTTGATCAAACTAGTGGAAGAGATGACGTCGATGTTGCTTTCTTTCCCTCTTGACCCTGATCAGTCGACTATCGAGATCATCTCAGATCTCATCTATGCAAATAGTACGACGCTCGACGGCCGTCGCTTTGCATCAGAGTACGTCAGCAAGCGCAAGGCTGACGCCGCAACGCGACGTGGGACCGCAGGTGCTTCGGGTCCGAACAGTAAACCAGTGTCCATCGCTGACGTAGTAAAGACACAACCGAAGCCCGTACAGCAGGAGTGGGGGTTCAAAGTAGTAAATAAGAAGAAGAAGGGTGGGAGGTCGTAGACCGGAGCGTGACCCTATTCAGCTTGGGGTCGCATAGCATGTACAGGCGACTGCTTGGATAGTATCTTCCGGCGATGTCTACGAGTTGAAACGCTGGTGAAACCAAGTAATCATTTTCAAACGAAACATACAACTCCCTGTCAGGCTACGAGTCCGAAGTGGGCATAGTCCCCAGGCGAGTATTTTCAATACCAGTCTTGCACGTCGTACGAGGAACAACCATTCGTTTGCTAACCAGAGCGGAATATAATACTACAATACATCTAGTTTCTACGAGATAGATATTTCATGTTCAATGAGCGTGTTCTTCTATTCGTGCATTCGT
Source organism: Xanthoconium stramineum (assembly GCA_038090315.1). Taxonomy (NCBI): domain Eukaryota; kingdom Fungi; phylum Basidiomycota; class Agaricomycetes; order Boletales; family Boletaceae; genus Xanthoconium; species Xanthoconium stramineum. The sequence goes on from JBBPMO010000042.1 coordinate 19,568, forward strand.
GCATGATCATGTCGAATGTCATCTGGAGAAACATACTGCGATCATGAAGAAGAGGTATCTTGGTATATCTGAACGCTCGATACTTCCCAGTCTGTTCAGTGATCTGCTAAGTGTGCCGAAATGCAAGCCAGGACGGAGGACTCACAAGCCTCATCGAATGACGATCCGCTTGCTTGAATGAACTGTGCGCACGTCGCAAATCCAGTTTGCTGTTGACAACTGATCGACTGTCCGGGTACACCAGTGTTATTCCAGACACCTTCGGCCCAATCACCGCTGCACGCTGTTCGTCACGACGTTCCTTCTTCTAAACGAAGACTTACCAAAGCGTAGTATCGAATATTGCATTGTGGTCCTGGAACTTGTTGGAGATGTTACAAAGATTCGAGTTGGGCCAGAATGCCATGGGGGTGGACCAGTTTTGCGGTTGTGGTGCGCCGGCCGCGATATCCGAGGGTATCGAACCCCTTTGAAAATACCATACTTTGATCCCCACGCTGTTATCCCAATACACTGTCCAGACTCATTAGCATCGCCAAGTTAGAACGTAGATGTGCAAGAAACTCACTAGCATACACGCCACCACCGACCGAGTTAAAGCCGCTACCGAAGCTAGTAGAGCTGGGGGAACGCGTGCCACATCCTTCGTTGCCCGACTGCGCAGCAGAACAATCGGTCCCTCCCACAATAGTGCCTGTGATATCTAATAGACTTGAGTTGGAGGTAGGTATACTACACCCAACGCCGGTGTGGATCGTAGCTTGGTTGTTCGTATAGTTATTGACACCTTCCACGATGTCGATTTCGCCGGTATCAGGCCAATTAGGTCCATCCGTCCAGAAAGCTGTGATACACAATCGGACTTAGTTCTAGTGCCACTTGTGAACGCAAAGAAATGATATTCACCAGGCCATGTCCCACACCCCGTAGGCATATGAACGGCATCAAGAATTACCAACCCCTCCGTGAAGGTCACATTTGTGGCAATCCTCACGCTCATTCTGTTGTTCTGCACGGTGGGTGTCGTCTCCACCCTCATCACCGCATTTCCGGCTTTGTTGATTTCGGCAAGCCCAGCATTTTGAGCTGTGCCTTGATCCACGTATTGAACGTTTCCGTGAGTCGGGTCAGAGCCGGTAAAAAAGTTCCAGCCATTGAAGAAGGTGTTGCCAGAATATGTAGCGATTGGTTTCCAAGGTGAGGATGAGACAGAAGAAGTAGAGGTTGGTTGAGAACTGCTTGCTGTAGATGTGCCGCTCGGAGGGGAAAAGCTGCCGTTCCCATTGGATACAATGACTCCGCCACCGTTTGAGAGACAGAACACACTCTGTGTCGGCATAGAGTTGGGTTGTGCAACAAAGACCCCACCGAGAGCTATGCGAAGATCGCGTGCTAAGCTGGAACTGTGCTTAATGGCAACCTTGTGTGCATGAGACAAGAGCGAATTGCGGGCGACTGTGGGCGATGGAAAGAGGGTGAAAGTGGACGAGAGCATAAAAGCGAGAAACACAGATACGTGCATCGTTTCTGCAGCGTGAGTAGCGTGGCGAAAGAGCGTCTGATCGAGCCAGTGTATGTTTCTTGTGGGATAACGGCGCAGCTGCCTAAGGGCCAAAAGTGCAAGTGGGGCGAGTGCAGAAGACAGATGACGTCGGGAATCCGAAAAGAAGAGGTTGCGGTTCGTAAGGTCCGGTCAACGAACCTAATAAATGGAAAGCACCCTTCGGCGTAGCCTTGGGCTCCACAATTGTCTAAGAGTCGTCTAAGACTGAGATCAAGGTTAGCAGCACGGGGTGGGATACACGAAAATCAGAGAACCCAGAGGCCGCTTGCCTCGGAGTGAAGGCAGAAAGAAGGAAACCCGAGGGGGAGAAGCGTGGCGTGCAATAAGTACTAGGGAGCTCGAATCGAGGACAACGTGATAGTGAGACAAGGGAGGACAGAACGCACCGGAGAGTTTATCTAGGAGGGCAGGGGGAGGCCTTGAGGAGACGTGGCAAAGGGACCCCGCTGAGTGAGTAGAAGTCCGGGTATCGCGCGGCGATGGGAAACACGAGGCAGCGGGCAACTCAGCTGACCCGTTATGGACGGTAAGAATGGAAAAAAAATGGTATCGGCATTTCAAGGACGGTCCTTTGAAGACGAGACCATAGACGAGACCATTACTGATTGTTTCACTTGTGCAGAACGACAACAATCGAAGCGAATGAATTGATATCAAGAAACCGCATCACAACCAAACAAGCTCAACAACGCAAACACCATAAAAATATGACCGTGAGATGAAAAAAAGGGAGTCCAAGTTCTCCGCAGCTCCGGATCACCTCAATGGTACGAACCGGAGAATGCTTCTCTCACACTCCTCCTGAGTTCCTCGTGTTCCCTTCCATTCGAGCTCCCTAGTGACGATCCTCCAATGTGTGAACCAGCTGCGCTTCGCGGGAGACCCCCATCAAGGTCACCTTCCACAAATGCGAGGATACGCCTTGCAAGCAACTGTATCTCCCCTTGTCCCTCACCTGCTTCTGTGTCTGCATACGATTGCGAAGCAGAATGGTGCGAACGGGGTGTACCGATAGAAGAGGAGGGTGTGGGCGTTCGTGATATTGCAAGCTGGCGGATGGGAGGGTTTAGCAGACCAGAATTCCGTATGTTGCTGATTAGTTGTGGATCTAACGAGGATGATCAGTCAACATGCTCTGCGATGAACTTGATGCCATACCTCCGGACTCCAACAACTGCACAATTGTCCATACGGCAATGTGTTGGAACGTTGCATCTGGGCTTGTCAGGAAGTTATAGAGGTACCGATGCATTCCCCCATCAGGTTTGTCCCAGACCTCATTGAATGCCGAATAGTCGTCTGTAGCCGTCCGCCCATCTTGAAAACATTTATAAGACACACATCAATCAAACATGGTGGGGGCATACCCTTAGAAGACAGGTTGCCAAGAGCCGCAGCGCTATTACCTTGTACCTCGGAGCTTGGCGAGTTCGTGAGAGGAATCAGGACTTCGCAAATCCCCATCTCCAAGAGTTGACCCTTGAGTTCATCTATACAACATCAACTTTGGTCGTCGCATCACCAAGACGTCACCTACCGCTCAACGCCAAAACAGCAACACACGCAGTCATCTCGCTCTGTACGTTCATAGGCACTTCAAGAACCAGTTCCTTGATAGACTGAACAGCCCCAGCCTTGACAATTGCTAACTTGTTCTTCTCTGAACTGGCAGCGAGGTTACGAAGCGTAGAAATGGCGTGACATTGAACCTCTTCGTTGTCTTTAAACGAAAGGAGGTTAATCAGAGGCTGAAGAAAACCAGACTCGATGATCGGCGACTCGTTCTGTGGATGGATGGAGACATTGCGGACACAGGCAGCAGAGGACAGGATGAGGGGAAGATAAGTTGACTGCAGAAGGCGTAATAGGGAATTGAGACCATCAGCCTTTACGATCTCTAGTTGGTATTTCTCTGTAATGACAACACCCGAGAATTAGTGCCTGCACAAGATTCGCAAGATAGAGAATGACCATCACTAGCGAGATTGCGGAGTGCCAACGCGGCTTGGCATTGCACCTTGAGAGACGGACTATCCATGAGTGCCACTAGGCTCGTGACCAATTTAGGCTCTGTCTGAGCAAGTTTCTTTCGATTCGCGCCATCCACGGCGATATTGCTGAGTGCCGTGGTGCAATAATATTGTACGTCCGTGTCCATTGAATTTAACAAACTGACCAATACAGGGATGGCACCCGCGTTGACGAGCTGCTGCCGATTTTCATCTACACGAAGATTTGGCATTGACGGTTGCGGGAAAAGCTATCAGTTTGGATCACGCACCGGAATGCGTCATGTTGAGGAGGGCACCGGTGGCGTTGCGTTGGACTCGCATGTCCTTGGAACGTGCGAGGCGAGTAAGCGGGACGAGCGCGCCGGACTTTGCGATCTTTGTTTTGTTGTCATCTACACGTGGTTGAACGTAAGGTTATCCATTCAAAACAGCCGGCAAAGCGCATTTACACACCATGCGTTGCAAGATTTGTTACACAGCCGACGGCATTGCATTGGACCTCTACGTTTGGGCTAAGCATCTGTCTAATGAGGGGTTCGAGACCGCCCAGTTTGACAATGAGGAGCTTGTTGTCAGCTGCGGAGAAATCATCCACATGGGCTGGATGTAGTAAACACGAGCAAAACATACTGTTTACTGCCAAATTACCGAGAGCAGCGCTGGCTGCACGTTGAACCTCGGTGTCTTGACTGGAAAGCAGAAAGAGAATGGGATCGAGGGTGTCACGGCCGACGGGACGGACTTCCTTCTCTGTAATTTCTGCGAAAGCAAGCGCGGCACTACGTTGGAGGTCGACATTGTCGGAGAAAGAGAGTGTTGTTAGGGCGGTGAGTGGAGATCCCTGGAAGAAGTTGGTCGTTGTGCGATCTGGGGAGGGTAAAATTAGGGATTTGGGGACGATGAATGTACCCGGAGCGTACTCTCAAGATACTGTAGCAGGTCGGCGACTGCTTCACGTTCATTTTCCAAGAGGAGGGGTTCGTATTGCTGGGATCTACGTGAACGGACTGAGAGAGGTGATGGGTGAGCATGAAAAGATGGATATATGCGCAGGACACGCACAGCAGGAGTCGCAGCAACTACTCACGACGCCCATTGTTGAGGAAGGGAAGAGAGCTTTGACTTGCGCTTGCGGCGCGAAATCCAAGTCGAAAACGTTACGTGCTGTGGGAACACCATTCGCAAGTTGCCGGTGTTCCAATAATCCTAACCCTAACCCTAATTTTTTCCCAACGACGATGGCAGAGCCCTCCTGGCAGGAACAGATACGCCTCCGTCTCGCAGAACGCAATGTCAAGCAGAACGCGTTTGCTTCCATCATCGAGCAATGTCTGTGTCTCATTTCACCTATCTCCACCACACTCATCCCAGCAGATCGCAGACTAGCCCAACAGACAAAGCTACTCAAAGAGCGTAATGCGTCCCTCCTCAAGGCAGTCGGTTCCGTCCGCGCCAATCCGTCCAGCTCAACAGTATACATACCCGGCACCGCGTCCGGCGAAGAGTACGTCACCCCCTCACACACGCCCCCGTTGCTCACCCGTCTGGGTAGGAATCCCGTACGCGCGGCTTACATGACATCCCTCGAGTCTCAGATATCCTCCCTCCGCGACGAACTTGCCTCAGTGTACAAGACACAAGGCCAGAACGCCCAGCGCCTACTCGCAATGAACGAGACTCTCCGCGAAAAGGAGGAACTTTCTCGCATCGAGTCCGAAAGCCTGCGCAAAGCACGAGAGGAAATAGACCGTCTACGAAGAAAGGTCGATCAACACAACGAGCTGATGATGGAAAAGGATCGCACTGCACAAGTAAGTGCTCGATTGTTCGTCTCCAGCCTAGTCCGTGATCCCCTTGCCTAGGTTCTTCACGATGAGATCAACACGCTGCAGCTGGAGCTTGGTCAGATCGAGGAGCGTAATCAGATCCTCACAAAGGACAACGCTAAACTTCTTCAGCGCTGGCTTGATGACAAGCAGTCGCAGGCTAACAAGATGAATGAAGCGATGGACTTTTACGAAGACATGCGCTCGCGACACCAGGCTGTTGTTAACTGGCGCGGCACGGACGGGCCACAAGCAGCTCCCTCGGGCGCAGCGTCGGGAAACGGGGTGCGCTCGGGGGAATCGACCGAGACGATGACGATGGATGGGCAAAGATCTCGGTCGCAGACGAATCAGGATCAGAGTCCGAATGGCTAATCGTGGATAATTAGACGTCGATTTGCAGTACCCCATATCATACCCCACAGTCACGATTGCACGCAATCAAGCGAGTAACATTTGGATGGAAACCATCCTCTACGGAGGATATGTAGCAAAGTAAACTGAGTTGTGCAGAGACGAAAACGAAGTCGAAACATGTTAACCTTGACAGAACAACAAGATAGGAGATCGGGGTGGTAGTGCGACAGATGGAGATAGTGAACAAGGAAGGACAAAAGTATGGATGACAGTTCTGGAGATACCATACATAACTTCTTTCATCTGTGTTAACCATAATTCTGCAGAATTGGGAAAGGAAACAAATTGTAAAGGAAATGAGCTGCTTGACCCTTAGAGCAATTTCATGGCTACAGTCACGAGAGCATGGCGATGGGTGAATTGAAGGAATATAACGATGCAAAGTGACAAGAATTTCAAGCACCCTGGCCCTCTGCGCCAGGCTGCCCGGCTTGTTGGCTGTAGTATCCTAGTCATAATCGTCAGCCGAGTCCACCGAATCTTCATAAACCTTACCACCCCAATAGTTGGAATAGTATGAACTAGGGTCCCCGGTAGGCCATTGGGCCTGAGCACCTGGGGCGGCAGCGCCGCCGGCGACAGCTCCATCTGTTGCCCCTTGTTGACCACCCCCAAGTCCAGTACCGACGGCGCCGACAGCAGCTTGTGGCATGCCTGGGCTTGCAGGATTGGCACCGCCTGCGGGCTGGTTAGGGAACCCAGCATATGCACCAAAACCATATTGTCCGTAGGTACTGGGCTGCGGTGGCATGCCGTACATGGGCTAAGGAAACAGGGACGACGAGACAGGTAAGAAAAACAGAGGAGCAAATCAACACTCACCATATTGCCATACGGCGCTGCCGTAGGAGAAGGGCTCATAGCAGCAGGTTGCACGGTCGCCCCATCAGCCCTATCCTTGCCCCAACTACACTTGATCGGCCGGCCGTGCACCATCTGACCTTGCAGCTGAACGATCGCCATAGCAGCATGCTCGTGTGTGTCAAGCTTGACAAACGCAAAGCCACGATCAGCTTGCATGCGAATTTCGGAAAGATAGCCGATAGATTGGAACAACGGAATGAGGTCCGCTTGGGTGCAGTAGGGGACCAAGTTACCGACATAAACTGTCGTGTTGTAGGAAGGCGTTTGCTGGACAACGGCCTCATAGGAGAGGGGACCACCCTGGAAGTTGATTGGTGCAGGTGCAGTGCCGAGGGTTCCGGCGGGACGGGGAGGAGGTGCCGCTCCTCCCTGGGTTTTTTGATTTGCCCAGTTGACACGGATGGCACGAGAGCCGAGCCATTCCCCGTTCATGGTGGCGATGGCTTGTTCAGCGTCTGTCTTGTCCCTGAACGCGAGGAAGCCGTAACCACGAGATTTTCCGGAATTCATATCCCACATCACACGAGCATCGGACAAGGTGCCAAAGGCGCTGAAAGCCTTGCCGAGAACCTCGTCATTGACTTCGGGGGAGAGATCGCCGACGAAGACGTGGTAATGACCGGTGGTGTCTTCCTTGTTTTGTTGACCTTGGTAAGCCCAGTTGACACGAATTTCCGTGTCGAAAATTTTGCGGCCGTTGAGGGTCTGCAGAGCGGTCTCTGCAGCACGCATGTCGAGGTACTCGACGAAACCATAGTTGAGGCCGCCATGCTGGTAGTTACGGTCAGGGATGATTTTAACATGCTGGACTGGGCCAGCGACGGCAAAGATCTCCGTGAGCATGTACTCGGTGACCCGAGGGCTCAGGTTGCCGACATAGAGATGGGCGCGCCTCTGGTGGACGGGAGGTCAAGTGAGGAGGGGAAGAGGAGGGGAAGAGGACGTACTGGGGCCTCGGCTGGGCCACCCATGTTCATGGGGTTCATGACTTAAGATAGAGAGACTGGAGATGGAGAGTGATGAGCTGCGGGGTGGATGGGAGAGCGGAGACGTACAGGAGGAAAGAGATAATCTGATGAGAGGGAGATAGAAAAAGACAGACGGAAAGGAGAAACAGAGATATAAAATGAGAAAAAGAGAATAGAGAAGAGGATGAGATAAAGTTGAGCGCACTCCCTGTAAGTCACAGATGAAGTCGACGTTGGTACGCCACACACGCTTTCATGGGAACGCATATCGGTCTTACCCGGACCTAACTAAGTTACTAACTACTCGCTAGTATTACTGCCTAGTTGGCACGTTCAGTAACACATTCCCCCCGCTGCTCGGAATGTACGACACGTTCCCATTCCCAGACAGCGACTGCACGATCGCTTTGCTCGCCTCAATCTTCCGTAGCGCCAGGAACGCATCCCCCGCCTTCTCCAACGCCTTCGACACCGTCGCAGCCGCCTCAGCCTCCCCCTCCGCACGAATCACCGCCGCTTGTCGCTCTTGTTCGGCCTGACATCCCTTCAGCAATGCACTCTGCACAAGCCCAGCGTGCTCACCTTCTCGACGATGAACTTGGCTCGCTCAGCATCTGTACTCATGTCAGCTTGTTATGCCCAATCACTCTCGCCTATCGTACCTTGCTGTGCGATTTGTTTCGCTTCAACAGCCTGCCAAGTGTTCAGATCGTCTCCCTCCACCCTCATTGACCACATACCTGTGTAAACTCCTGGAGGGAACATTAGTACTTGCATCCTTGTATTCCGAGACAACTCACTTTTCCAAACGTCAAATGTGTGATCGACACATCTTCCAATTTGATATTGAATTCCCCCGCCCGCTGCAATAGGTCCGCCCTTATTCTCGACGACACCACCTCTCGCTGCGTGATCAGCTCGGCTGCATCGAATTGGGCAACGATGGCCTTCAGTACTTCGTTCCCGATAGAAGGAAGGACACGCTCGTCATAGTCTAAGCCCAGGCTCTGGTAAATCTTCGATAGGTGGTCAGTGTCGGGTCGTGAGAGCACCCGCAATGTTATTGAGACCATTTGCAAGTCCTTTGAACCCGTTGTGGTCGAGATGTTCTAGTGTCACCGTTCATCAATACCGTTGACGACGAGCGTCAGCCAGGTACTTACTCTAGGTTTGATGCGGCAGTCGTACAGAATAGCCCTCTGCAGCCATGGCACCAAAAAATGGGTCCCTTCACCCGTAGCCTGATAGCATCTTTTTGAGCCCCTGACCACCGGCTGGAGAGAAAAAAGACAGGGCATACCTTGTCTTTTACACCAGAGAAACGATCAAACATGACTGCCCGGAAACCTCCAGGCACATCATAGATGCTGGCTTGCACGGCTACAACCGCAATGCCAAATGGCACTGTAGACAGTGAATGTGAGCTAATTCGTCTAACAGTTCAAGCAGCCAAGTTACCAAGTAGACGAGTCGCAGCCTGTGGGAGAGCCATGACGGACTTAGGTGTAGTAAATTGTAGACGGTTTTGCCTATGCCGCGCCAACAAACAAACAAGGAACAAACAACCCCTTAAGTCTCAGCGCTTAGCCACGATGGGACCGAAGTGTCAGGTCTCCCCTCTTATCTACATCTCCCCCTTCCATTCGTGCAGAATGGCTTCCAAACTGCATCGCTCGTTTTTTCCTCATGCTTGCCTCCACAAGCCCTACCTTTCTTGCTGCTAGCCTCAGCAGTAACTTATCCCCGATCCCGACTTCCAACCGTGGGTCCAGCTTAAGATGCACCGGTAGTCCTGCAAGGAACGACACGACAGAAAGTGAGAGAAAAGGATGTCTTGTTTCCTTGCCATGCGAAGAGATAATACGATCATCACGCCCTAGATTGCGTGTAGGGATACGATCGAGCTCGAGTTGGAGCTGGAGCGCAAGGATGTATACAGGACAGAAAGTCAAGCCAGCGGGACGCACCTCGTCGATCACACCCTGCCAACCCCGCGTCGCGAAGACACTCCGGTGTCGGGCATACCCACCAAGTAACTCATCCGATCCCAATCCGTTGAGGAGGACCTTGGCAGAACTCTCGTATTGTCTATGCTCCGAGGACGAAGCGTCGCATACGCGTCCTATACCCCGTGAAGCAAAGTACAATGCCAAAGCAAGACTCTGTCACCGAACATGAGACGACACCCAGGTAGGAGGACAAACTTTATACGCACGAGGTCCATTACGGTCCTGCTGGGGTACATCGTTGCCTCTACCAATGATCTCGCAACCTGGCTATCCTGTTTCGTATACAAGCATAAGTAATAATTTTCTCGGCCATCTCCCCATTCACCTCGTACGGAACATCAACTTCAACCTTGGAATGCTTCCAGTAATCAACCAGGTGTAGCTTTGGTAGCGAGACTTACGAGGTTCCAGACTCTCCCCGGACATAGCCTCCTGAGTTCCTCCACTTCTTGGATACCTGTTACCCTATCTGGAACCATATAGGACGACAGTTGCTTCTCGTCATCACTACCGGAACCAGCTCCCGTCAACTTTAAATATTGTTTTCTCTGCTTTTTGGGCAATGCTGCAATGTTGCCCTCCAGTTGCACTTGCCTCTTACGTGGGTTCTCGAAAGCCACGTTCAATAAGTCGATCGGTTCCTCCAGTGAGATGTGTCTCATCGCCGGAAAACCATCAGTATCACTATCGGGTCTATGCGTATCTTTGCATACCGATGCGCAAAGAAGGCCAGCATCGTAGAGTCGATTCCTCCGCTGAAAAGAACAGCGACCTTGGCACTACTTCTGTTCTCTGATCCCTGTGGAATATCTCTCACACGCAGCATTACACTTTGATCCAATTGAGAAATGAACTGTTCTACCGCCTCTGCCAGGAGTATAGGGAGGAAAGTGGTATCAAGATCTTGTATTCTTGTGAGATTACCGGGCGGCAGTGACTGATTAACTTTCTTGGTTGTACCCTATCATCAGTGAAGGGATGAGCAGAAATCATTCGGGCGAATGTTTACATACGAATGGCGCACCACCTTCACGGGGTATAACAACAAAATTTCTGTGAAAGTCGGACACAAACTATAGTAACATTGTTTGTTCCGTCAGGCTCTGGGGACTCGAGTCAGAGGTCGCATACATTTTCAGGCTCACGAAGTGTATCAAGATCAAGGACAAATATCCCGTCCGTAGAGAGCTCCTCGAACTTGTATGCGTCATCTTCGCCGGCCGACACCGATGCAAGAACAAAGATCGGATTAGCCAAAGTGGGCTTGTGTATTAATAACGATCGCCGACCAAGGGGATCGCGTGCGAAGTACAACTTCTTTGATGACCCCTGCAGAGGATAAGATAATACAGAATAGATGGCCAGCTATGGGGCAGACCTGGTAAAACACGAACGCGTATCTAATTGTGGAGAGTGAGTAGATGCGCCGAGATATGGACCGGAGAACCTACGGTCCCTCGATATTTCCGATGATCTCTGCGATCGAAAGGTGCTCCGTTGTACGCCGAAAGCGTTCAAAGACTTTCTGACCGTCATTCTCATCGGGTTCTATCTTTGGATGGTAAGTGCTTCAGCCTAGGCTCATATGATCGGTCCCTACCTCCAGACCCTCAAAGACCTGTACGGACACGATCAGCACCACCTTCAAGTTGGATGAGTCCAAATCTTCATGGGTGATTCACGCACCTCTCCATTCCAACATAATACGTCCTCACCCCTCATATGAGGCTGCACGACCGGTACATTACCTCTCAACCGAAGTTCAGAGGCATAGAATTCCAGGATATGTTCTCGCGAAATCTCGGAGGAGCCGTAGACCGCGCCGCGAATTGGAAGGCTGATGGACGTTGCACGTTGTGCATCCGGACCTGCCAGGCTTCTGGGTGAATGCGTCTAGGTATATAACGATGACGTTAACTAGCACACCTCGTGCTGCGTTTGCACGCTTTAACTTGTCCGACATTATGCGGAAAGCATTTTCATCTGCAGAGGTACTTTCCTGCTCATAGTAGGGCGCGCGCAACGAGCAGAGTATCCCGCACATCAAGAGAGTTACACAGAATGAAGGTTGTAACTCCGGAATCCGGATTACATACCCCACCGCAAGCCTTCCAGGCTGCTCATGACTTTTAAGGTTCTGTGTGCATGTGTGCTGGATCACAGATACAGAGATTTCATTTTAGTTTTACTACAAATCACAACAAAGCAGCGTGTATCGTACGCCTGCCAGGTTACAACCGCAATCTGGGAAAGAACATGTAGAGTCTATAAGCACACAAAGCTAGCATGGACGTTGTGTTTAGGCAGAGTATGCGCTGGAAGATACGTTCCCGCCACGACCAGTCCAATTGACGTCTGAACAGTTTTGTAAGTGTGTATAAAGCCGGGTTGGCGGTTAAATCAAACGTACGAATGTCTTCGCCTTTCTTGAGTTTCGCGTTTTCTTTTCCGGGAAGGACACGGAAGGTGTGTGCACCGAAGTAGTCACGCTTTCAAGAGCACCAGAGTCAATGAAGGATTACAAAACGCAGGCGTACAACACGTACCTGAGCTTGAATGATGTTAGCGGGAACAATTTCACTCCTGTAACCATCGAAGAAGGCAAGAGCAGTGCTGAAGGCAGGGGTAGGAATTCCCCAGAGAACAGCCTGTGCGATAATGCGTCTCCAACCAGGTTGCGCCTTGTGGACAGCTACGGGGTGGAATGAGTATTGCACTTGGAGAGTGTGAACCCGACCAAACCCAAACGCACCCTTGTTAAAGAAGTCATCGAAGAGGAGTGATTCGAGTTGTGGATTCTTTGTGTATGCAGATGCGATGTCTCCAAGGAAGACACTCTGCATATATGTCAATTAATCGAGTTGTGCGCTGTGACGAATTCACAAACCTTGATGATGCAACCACCACGCCACATACGGGCAATGCCAGCATAGTTCAATTTCCAACTCAACTGCGCCCGTACATCGATAAGTCGGCTGCTCTGGATAGTGGATCACGAACCTCCTTGGCGGTTTCCCTCATAAGCATGAAGCCTTGTGTATATGAGATGATCTTGGATGCGTAGAGAGCCTGTTCGAGATCATCGATGAACTGTTGCTTGTCTCCGCGGAAGGGCTCTTTCTGTGGACCGGCAATGACTTTGCTTGCACGCGTGCGCTCATCCTTGATAGCGGACAGGCAACGTGCGAACACAGCCTCGCCGATCAGGGTAACTGAACGATTGCATCGCATTCATCATCGGTCAGAATGCGATATCTTCGTGGGATAGTACAGCATACCAGCGGTGCCAGCGTCGAGAGCGGCAATGGCTGTCCACTTGCCAGTGCCTTTCTGCCCAGCTTGATCCAGAATCTTGGCGACGAGGGGAACGCCATCGTCGTCGTTGAACTTTAAGATATTCGCAGTGATTTCAATGAGGAAGGAGTCGAGAACGCCCTTGTTCCATTTCTCAAAGATCTCTGCAATCTCAAGCTCTGGGAGGCCGAGGCCACGCTTGAGGATGTCATACGCTTCGGCAATCAATTGCATATCACCGTATTCGATACCTGAGGTCGAATGTAAGTTTCAAGAAAGGTTAGGGGAAAGTAAAGAATACCGTTGTGTACCATCTTGACATAGTGTCCGGAACCAGTCTCACCGACCCAGTCACAGCAGGGCTCGCCATTGACGTGAGCGGCAGTGGCCTGGAATATTTCCTTGATGGCGGGCCATGCTTCGGGGGAGCCCCCAGGCATGAGGGAAGGACCATAACGAGCGCCTTCCTCACCACCGGAGACCCCTGAGCCGACGAACAAGAGGCCCTTTGCCTCGAGTTCCTTGGCGCGGCGGATGGAGTCGGGGTAGTGCGAGTTACCCCCGTCTATGATGATGTCGCCTTCTTCCAGGTATGGCTCCAGCTGGGAGATAAAGCTGTCGACTGCAGGGCCAGCCTTGACGAGAAGGATTATCTTGCGGGGACGCTTGAGCTTGGAAACGAGCTCTTGAACGGAGTGCGCGCCCTGGACTTTGGTACCTTTACGGGGAAAAGATAAGCGGGGAGAGAAAGGAGGTGAACGTCATCGCGCACCCTTGGCCTCGTTGGCAAGGAAATCGTCGACTTTGCTGGTCGTGCGGTTGTACGCGACGACGGTGAAACCTTTGTCGTTCATGTTCAGGATCAAATTTTGACCCTATCATAAATCAAGACGATTGATTGGGGCAGGGGGAGCAGTAAACACGCACCATAACGGCGAGGCCGATGAGGCCGATATCACCACTGGACGGGTGGCTTGTTAGTGGTGGGGACATGGTCTGAGGGCGAGGGGACGTACGTTGGAGCAGCCATATCGCGAGGAGGTGAAAGATGGGGAGAAGCAAGAAATGGGCTGTCGGACTGATCGGATTAGATTATTACTGCGTGAGAGGCCTGCTTTGTCACCACCTCACCGCTGTCACTGCCAAGAGACGGGCAGCGAGAGAAAATATAAGTGTCATCCATTGTCTCCGACCGGCAACGGCTAATAATTTGCTGACTGAAACAGTTTCTGACACATGACCAACTCAGACCAGCTCATCGTTTGTCAGGGATGGTTGCTCAAAAAAAGGCGCAAAAAGATGCAGGGTATGCAATCAGCCATTAATGACATGCCAGTCTCCGACCATCAACAGGTTTCGCACGTCGTTATTTCGTCCTGCGCCAGTCAGGCACGCTGTCCTATTCGTTCGATCCCAAACACCCCGTCCGCGACCAGATATTCCTACCCCATGCCGCGCTTTCAACCGTCGTAGGGCGCAAGGATATTCACCTAGATTCAAGTACTGCTACCTTCCACATCAAATGTCTAAGCTCGGACGACTTCGATACTTGGATGTCCGCTTTCAGGCAAGCAGTGTATACCGATCATTCCGTCATCCTGTGTGAACACTTTCAATCAGAAAATTCATCGTCACAGACGGCCGCCGGTCAAGCGCGAGCAAATTAACTCCCAAGGTGCATTCTCAATGGAACAAATCCAGCACCATTGCCGAGGACATGGGATCGGTATGTTCGATATTTGTTTTTTCACTGATATCATCTTCACCGCTCGCAGGCCATTGCTGAGCTGGAAAGTGCGATCACTGCACTACATACCGAGGGCCCGTCTAAGAGGAGCACGTCTCTCAAGTCCAAGTCCGATAAGGAGAAATGCAACAGTGTAGGGTTGGTTTTCAGTAAATTCAAAAAGAGTAAGTTCCAGCATGGATTAAGGGCGATCCGATGCTAAAGCATACGTGTTTCTCGCAGCTGGTTCCCTCCCCACACACGAAGATGGCACTTTTATTCGATCCAGTCCAGACGCAAACATCAACGTCCAGCTTCAGCGTGCTCACACTGCACTCGAGTCTCTCAAGTCCCAACACGCTGCTCTATTGAGATCGTTCCCTGTGGTGCACAACGATTCACTGCCGCAGACGATGCGTGGACCCCTATTATCAAAGACTGCTGAGGAGAAACCTGATGAACTTCTGTCTGCATCCGGCTTCTCTGTTTCATCGAACCGCCAGCCAAATAGGATATCGTCCACGACGGACTTAAGTGACAGTGTGCTTGTTGAATGGTTCGATGCGGAAGATAATTTCGGAGAGGAATTTTTGCTCGAGGACCAAATGCCTGAAGATAAAGCACAATATGTATCGCCATCAGCAAGTTCGAGCCTAAATGAGTACGAAAGTGCATCCAGTGACGAGGAGGACCATGTATCACCGAAAGCTGTCCGAAACGACGACTCCATACTCTCACGTCAAGTTGTCAGGAGAACTCACCTTCCCTCAGGCCCTATAGGTGATGAAGGTAGCTTGTTCGCTATACTGAAGAAGAACGTAGGCAAGGTATGTTTTACCTACCTCATTCTGTAATAGACCAAAGACCTTTGCTTCTAGGATTTATCAACCATAGCGTTCCCTGTATCCTTCAACGAGCCTTTGACTCTTTTACAACGAACAGCTGAGGAGCTGGAGTACCACAGATTGTTACAGCAGGCTGCTGAAGCTAGTGAGCCAGTCGAACGGATGTGTTATGTTGCAGCGTTTGCGATATCTAGCTACGCGCACACGAGACATCGTTCCGGAAGGAAAGGCTTGTAAGTGGCACCTGGAATGTGTGGAAGTCATGTTTAAATTTTTGTCAGCAACCCGATGCTTGCAGAGACATTTGAAGATGTTCGAATGAAATTTATTGCGGAAAAGGTTTCACACAACCCGGTCGTTATCGCCTATCATGCTGAGGGAGATGGATGGGAATTACACGGCACGTCCGCTGGGAAGACCAAGTTTTGGGGTTAGTCGTTTTGGCACCTCGCTGCCATGTGAAGCACACGAGTAACCTCTCATCCGTGTAGGTAAAAGTTTGGAAATCATCCCGTTAGGCACGACGCAGCTCAAGATTGGGAACGATCAATATGAGTGGTAAAAGAGGTGGTTATGCACCATTCACGACGTTGATTTAATCGTGCAGGAACAAGCCATCGTCTTTCATGCGAAACCTGATGATGGGAACCAAGTACCTTGAACACTGTGGAAAGATGACGATCAAGAACACGGTCAGTGGCGCCAGCTGTGTCATCGACTTCAAGCAAACAGGTTACTGGGGCGCCTCCAACGAAGTTGCTGGTGCTATTATATCACGGTCTGGGGACGTATGTGCCCATATCGAGGGCAAGTGGGATGACCAGATCGTACTTGCCCTTGATTCATCTCATCTTCGCGTGCTTTGGCGCATCACGCCATTCCCGAAGCAGACGATGGAGTACTATGGGTTCACAGCATTCGGGATCACCTTGAACGAAATTACTAGCGACCTCGAGGGCAGGCTCCCGCCTACTGACTCCAGATTTCGACCAGATGTGCGCGCACTCGAAGAGGGAAACGTCGATGAGGCTGAGGCACATAAAACGCGCTTAGAGGAATTACAAAGAGATAGACGAAGACGAGGCGCAGATCGAACCCCTCGTTGGTTCAAACAAGTTGGCGAGAATTGGATATATAAAGGGGGCTACTGGGAGGAAAGAGCGACCGGGTGGAAATTTTTTCTGGTCGAACCTCTTTGGTGATACCAGACTATGGATGTTTTGTTTAAGTACTTACTTTGCTAGTTGTGGAATTTCTGGCACGAATATATACTCTCTGTGCACTCCGACCAAATGAGGAAGGTCCGATTGTCCATGTTGCAGTCGGGCAGCCGAGCAGTGGACAGTAGTGACAATGTCTCTGCCAGTCTTTCAACGGTGCTCAAGTCATTCAGGACGTGTCCTGAAACGGTGTCTTGCGACACACGCCCCAACCATCGAGAAGGACTGCTCTTCCATCACACCGCCCTATGCCAAACTACTTCAAAAACTAGAACGCGTACGAAAATTGCTCAACAGGCCGCTGACACTAGCAGAGAAGATTCTGTATAGCCATCTGATTGACCCGGAGAAAAGTTTATCTCGCGCTGGAGACATCAGAGGCGAAGCCTACCTTCAACTCAGCCCACAACGTGTGGCCATGCAGGATGCATCGGCACAGTTGAGTCCTTGCCCTATTTTTTTTTGATCGACTTACTTAAAGAGCACCAGGATGGCGTTGTGAGTGATGTTGCATGCGAGTTTCTCTTCAAGCTTACAAAATCTCAGATTGCAATTCATGAGCGCTGGTCTCTCTCGATGCGCTGTCCCCACAAGCATCCATTGCGACCATCTCATCCAAGCAGCTGATGGTGCATCTTCAGATCTTCAGGTAACGTTGCCTCTCTACCAGACTGCATGACTAATGTATCAATGTAGCGGTCTATTATTGCCAACAAAGAGGTCTTTGACTTCCTTGAGAGTGCCGCCCGGAAGTATGGAATTGAATTCTGGAAGCCCGGGTCAGGCATCATTCACCAGATTGTACTCGAAAACTACGCCGCTCCTGGGATGCTCATGTACTTAATTTTCCTCACCGCGTTTACATGATCTGAATATTTGCACGATATAGGCTAGGCACTGGTATGTCATTGAATTATCGAGCATACGTGGAAACCGTGACGCCAGTCTATAGACTCTCATACTCCGAACGCCGGAGGGCTTGGCCTACTTGCTATCGGAGTTGGTGGCGCGGACGCTGTGGATGCTATGACTGGCACGCCTTGGGAATTGAAAGCCCCGCATGTAGTTGGTAAGATCCCATTATGTGTGATGTATACACTACTACATGATATTTCCAGGCGTCCACCTCACAGGCCAACTCAATGGTTGGACGACTCCCAAGGATTTGATCTTGCATCTAGCGGGGAAACTCACTGTCAGAGTACGTTTATTTCGTCACCCACGAGAATTCTATCAATCGGTTTGTAGGGTGGCACAGGACGTATTCTAGAATACTTTGGTCCCGGGGTTGCAGCCCAGTCATGTACAGGTACGTCGCAAATCTTGAAATCATTCATACCAGATCCGAGAGCATCGTAGGACTGGCCACCGTTGCAAATATGGGGGCCGAGGTGGGTGCAACGACTTCAACTTTCCCCTACACAGAAAATATGCGCGCATACCTCTATGCAACCGGACGGGGCCCGGTAGCTCGTGCTGCGGATGAAGCTGCTGCAAAGGGCTTTCTGAGCGCGGATGAGGGTGCTGAATACGATGAAGTGATCGAGATCGTACGTGTCATCATGGTTATATCATTCTTTACCTGAACCTCCTCCGTCCAGAACTTGTCGGAATTAGAGCCCATGATCAATGGTCCATTCACTCCTGACCTAGCTACACCTTTGTCCAAGTTCGGAACTTTGGTCAAGGACAGTGGCTGGAAAGACGAGCTTTCTGCCAGTCTGATCGGATCTTGCACGAATAGTTCCTATGAAGACATGGTAAACTTTCACCGTGACGCTTGAGAGAGGATGTTTCCATTGACATTCTGAAGACCAGGGTTGCAGAGATTGCGAAACAAGCGCAAAGGGCTGGATTGACTGCCAAAGTTCCCTTTCTGTGTACACCCGGTTCTGAGCAGATTCGCGCCACCATGGAACGTGATGGGGTCACAAGCACTTTACAGGATGTTGGTGTTGTCGTCCTTGCAAATGCGTGTGGTCCCTGTATCGGTCAAGTAAGATTCAATCTTTTCTTCAGAATAAAACCAACATTCTACTGCAGTGGAAACGAGAAGATTCGAAAGGCGAAGAGAATGGTACGTGACGCTCAGATAATGAGCATTTATATCAAAGCTCATGTTCTTTGTGTAAACTCCAGCCATTCTGACATCATTCAACCGGTGAGTCGGTTTTGTATCTCTGGTTCTCGTTCTGAGTAAAGTCGTACAGCAACTTCAAGTCGCGCAATGATGGAAATCGTTATACCATGAACTTTTTGGCTTCTCCGACCATCGTTACAGCCATGGCGTTCTCGGGAAAACTGACCTTTAACCCCGTGTCCGATCCTATTACTTTACCAAATGGCCAATCCTTCAAGTTCTTGCCGCCATCTGGTCAAGATCTCCCTACCGCGGGGTTCGCTGTGGGAAACACGGATTACTACCCGACTCCCGTGCCAGAACCTCAGCCTGAAACCCAAGTCATCATTAGCAAGGATTCTCAACGCCTCGAGATTCTGGAGCCGTTTCCCAGCCATTTTGGGCCCCAGAATCCAAGAGGACTCGAACTTCCATCTCTGAAGGTGCTAATGAGAGTGAGGGGCAAATGCACCACTGATCACATTTCTGCCGCTGTGGGTCGAGCTTTATCAATTCACTTATTCAACTTGATCAATCCTTATTGACGGTCAGGGGCCATGGTTGAAGTATAAAGGACATCTTACCAATATATCGGAAAATTTGCGTGTGTCACAAATGATTTCATTCCGGTTTGATCTAAAAGCTGCCTTCTTTCCAGTCATCACAGCCATCAATGACGAGGGCGGAGACATGAACGTAGCATTCGACCATGATCACGATGCCTCTCAGTCCAAGAGTGACACTATTCCTGCCATCGCCAAGAGACTAAGGGCACGAAATCAGCCATGGGCTTTGATTGTGGACGAAAACTATGGTGAAGGAAGTGCACGCGAACATGCCGCGCTACAACCTCGATTTTACGGTACGAGTTCGTCTTTTTACACAAGTTGAACCGGGTTGAGGTATGAACTGCAGGTTGTGCCATGATTGTCGCGCGTTCCTTTGCCCGTATCCATGAGACCAACCTGAAGGTAGTACTCCAAGACGATGACGCCTGGAATGCCACTGATAGTTGTTTGCAGAAGCAAGGGGTTCTCCCTCTCTGGTTCGTTGATAAGGCGGACTACTCTCGAATCAGCTCTGGTGACGTGGTAGAAACGATTGGCCTTGAGGATCTCGTCAATGGTAATGCAGACGCAGTTATCAAGCTCCGCGTCACAAACTTGAAAGGAGAGGTCTTTGAGATTCCTACCAAACACACGATGTCGTTGGACCAAGTCAAGTGGTTGACGGCTGGTTCAGCCCTAAACCACATTCGTTCACAAATGGCATAAGCAGATTATTAACATGGATATAGATATTGGTATACGAATCTAAATTAGCTGGTCTTGACTGTTGTTAACCCCATTCCAATGTCGGAAAGTTCCTTTGGATTCATGAACTCTTGTCCTTGCAACGCACCGAGTACATTTTTTGCAAGCAGAAGCGCGGAATCGGGTATGCCAGCGAGCTGCGCAACTTTCAGACCGTGGCTGTTACGGTTTACACCCGGCCGCAGGCGGTGAGAGTAAGTGAAGAAGTTGTCCTAGGTCATCATCACATCATTGAAATGCAGTCCGTCGGCAAACGGAAGTTGACTTACTTCAGTTTCGTGAACATCAGTGCAGAAAAAGGCAACGTCGCGAAATACACCATGACCATGGTGATGTACGTCACTGTACGCGAGTAAATCTGCCAACTCATGGAAGTGAGTTGCAAACAATGCCCGACATCGGTTGTGCACCACGAGGTGATGCACTGTCGCGAACGCAATTGCTAGGCCGTCTCTGACCGTCGTACCTCGTCCGACTTCATCCATGATTACCTAGTAGTATAATCGGTTTTAGCAACGTTTGGTGAATGCACGGAACTGACCAAGCTCTTTGACGTGGCTCGGCGTAAAATGTCAGCGGTCTCCACCATCTCGACCATAAACGTACTTCGGTCCCTGAAGAGATCGTCTTTCGCTCCAATTCTTGAGAATAGTTTATCGACAATCCCGACGACAGCGTGTTCAGCGGGTACAAACGAACCCGTCTGCGCAAGGATTGCAACCAGGGCGGTTTGTCGTAGAAAGGTTGATTTGCCTGCCATGTTGGGCCCTGTAATGACGTGTAGGCGGGAGTGGGGCTTGAGGACAACCGAGTTTGGAGTGAAGGTTCGACCAGACGTAAGTAGCCCGAGCTCGACTGTAGGGTGACGACCGTTTGCCACCTCGAGCGTGGCGCTACGGACGTGTCAGTGGTCTGGACAAATCGACCAACAGACCCACGACGCTCACTCATCCTTGATCACCGGGCGGATGAATTTCATTTCGACCGCCAATTTCGCAAAGCCGAGTGCGATATCAAGCTCGTCTATTATTCCAGCGTTGTGCCTGATTTGGGAAGAGAACGCCTTCACCTGGGAAAAGCATGAGCGCACATCTGAGAGAAATGCGTTCAGAAACAGACCTCGTCACGCAAAGAGTTAAAAATTTCTTTCTCTGCGTTTGTTATAGCGGCTGTGGTATCCACAATCTCTGCTCCAAGTTTTGACCAAGGCTGCAGAACATTCGTGAGGCGTGGTTGAATCGGGTTGTATAACAACCGTGGATACCTGATAGAAATAGGTGCGAGTTGATGCGCTCTCTGAAATAGCGATGAAGGAAGGATCGCTCCCTATTTTGGTTACATCTCTCTTTGCCCTCCCAATATGAACGTGCATGCCTTGTGCAGGACTCGAACGCAACGTCAGAGAGGGGGCACCTAAGTAAGACTTAGCACACTCAGATAACAAAGTGATGATCCTTACTGTACTGGTCCTGGAGATCATGTTCTAGATTTCTTCTACGCTCAAGAAGAACACTCAACGACTTGTGTAAACCTGTCAGTTTTCCTGAAAATCTACAGGGTAGATGGTATCAGCGTCCCCAGAACCACTACGTGGCGAACACCACTCACTCTGGTCGGATAGTCCTCTTAGATATTCCATACGCAGCACTTGAAAACTTCTGCCCGCTTTCTGGAGAATCACCTTCAGCAAACTCATCAGGTAAAGAGGCTTGAAACTCGACATCCTCCAACGCCAGAGTGATGCGCGTAGATAAATCATGAAGGTTGGTGATCTTTGACAGGAGGGTGTCGACACTAGACCAGTCCTCGCCGCGAACACTGTCTTGCTCCCGGTGCTCCATCGCTTTCTCAAATTGGATTCTATTCTGTATGGTAGTCCAAACCTGAATAGTCCGGTTGATTGCAGTGAGATCTTTGGGCTCTCCTTTGCAAGACAGAAAACGCTGGACGATACGGCATGCGTCTGCGGAGTCTTGCAATGAACGTATGGTGTCATCCCGCAGATCTGGCCTATGGTAGAAAAATGCAACCAGCGACTGCCGCGCTTCAATTTCCCTTTGTGATGTACTTGGCGAGCCTGACGAAAGAAACTGTTGAAAGGGTGCGGACCGGAGAAACGTAGCGAAAAGAAACAAACATAATCTACGAGACAATGAACGCATTCCGCTGCCGGTCACGGTCCGTTTGATGACACTCAGAAGGCTCCCAGCGTGCCCGCCCTCCCTCGCACCCTCATGTATTTCGAGTGCTTTGATCGTATGAGAATCGATTTGCATGCGTTCATTGAGACCCTCTCGCTTGGGAGCAGAGAGCTCGGGCATGTGTTCCAAGAGATTAGCTTGCATGTATGTTGTGAGTAAGTTGATGGCTACGTATTCATTCAGTGTGTAAGCGAGACCAGATTGACGGAGGGTGGTGTTAGAAGGTTCGACGTAGGTGAAAAAGTGGCCTTCGTTTTCGAGGAGCTGCCGGATTGGATCAAGTGGCTGGTCTTTCAGCTGCTGCGCAAGGACGATTTCTCGCGGATTAATGCGTGCGAGGTCGTCTTTGAGCTCTTCCAGTGGTATTGTCTTGGTGAAAAATTCGCCTGTTGAGACATCAATCCAAGCCAAACCAACCTCGATGCTGGGTTCAAGAGGGGGTGAGTTTGCCTCGATGGCGAGAAGGAAATTATTCTCAAAGGGATTTAAAAAAGATTCGTCGATTAGGGTACCGGGAGTGATGACGCGAACCACGCGACGGTCGAACTCGGGTTTCTGACCATCTGTGTAGCGCGGAAACTCCTCGCACATGGCCACGAAGAGGTTGTGCTGCTGGACCAAGACCTTGAGATACTTGTCAAGGTGCATGATCGGAAAGCCACACATGGGGACATCTTGCTTGTCCCACACGCGGGAAGTCAATTTGATGCCGAGCAGACGCGCGACTTCATTGGCCTGGTCAAAGTAAGACTAGGGAACGCGTGTCAATGAGAAGCAGGCGCGTCACGGGTGGCTCGTACCTCATAGAATTGGCCTACGCGCGTGAGAAGAATGCAATGTGGAAACCTGGAATGGTTCGCCAAGATCCCAGTGGCAAGGGAGTTGCGTGGTTGCTTTGGCAAGACGACTGTGTCTGAGACGAGCGTTTTGGGCTTGCGACCACGCCTGGGACGCGTCAAGACTGGTGGGGGGCTAGCGCTGGGTGTGTCATGGGGGCGCTTTGGGAGTTCTGAGAAGGGTTTTGTCGTTACTGTGGGACGGGGGGGGGGGCGGGGATGAGATGAATGAAAGGGGCGCGCGGCGATGACGCGACGGAGGACGAGGGACATGTGGCGCTGGATGGTCGGAGCTTTAAAAACGAGTTGGACAAGTTTCTTCTCTACTCGCTTCTTCATCACTAAAATGTCTTTCGCTGGCAGACGCAGAGGAAACAAGGTCAAGAAGGGTGTCCAGTTCACCCTCATGGTCGTCGGTACGTCCATCATCACCCACTTCCACTGCCCTCTTCCTCACAGCTCTTTCAGGTGCTTCTGGCACCGGACGCACAACGTTTGTTAACACCCTTTGCGAGTCCGAGGTCCTCGCCCACAAGGTCGCCGACAATCCCGACACCGCCCACATCGAAGAGGGCATCAGGATCAAACCCGTCAACGTCGGTTCGTCTTCATGTCCAACCTGCTCCTTCTCCTCTGACTCTCCTCTTTTCAGAACTTGAAGAGGATGGCGTTCGCATTGCTCTCACCATAGTTGACACGCCTGGTTTTGGAGACAACATTGACAACGAGTTCGCGTTAGTATCCACTTGTCCTCTTGGCACCTGTCTCCTAACAAGACCACTTAGCTTCCAGGAAATCGTTGGATACCTTGAACGTCAATACGACGACATTTTGGCCGAAGAGTCTCGTATCAAGCGTAATCCCCGCTTCCGTGACAACAGAGTTCACGCGTTGCTCTACTTCATCCCGCCAACGGGACACGCGTACGTAACAACACCTCCGTTCAAATTCCTTTTAATTCATCCTGCACAACAGTTTGAGGGAAATGGACATCGAGTTGATGCGTCGTTTGTCTCCTCGTGTTAACGTCATTCCGGTCGTTGGAAAAGCCGACTCGTTGACTCCTAGTGAGCTTCGAGGATTCAAAAAGCGGGTTAGTCTCTATGCCAATGGACTGACGCGTCGCTCACCCTGCACCTAGATCATGGAAGACATTGAACACTACGACATCCCTGTGTACAACTTCCCGTACGACGTCGAGGAAGACGATGAAGAGACCATTCAGGACAACAGCGAGCTTCGGGTAAAAAACTTCAACGCACGCTCTTTGGTTGCATTACTGATTTCAAACAGGCACTACTTCCCTTTGCTATTATTGGATCTGAAGAGGAAATCGACATTGATGGACAACCTGTTCGCGCCAGGATATACCCTTGGGGTATCGCTGAAGTTGACAATCCAAAGCACTCGGATTTCAGCCGGCTTCGAAGTGCCCTTTTGAAGTAATGGCTTTATTCGCTTCTCTCGATGTATCACTAACCGGAGATTAGTTCACACCTTGGGGATTTGAAATCGCTTACGCATGACGTCTTGTACGAGACTTACCGTACCGAGAAGTTGTCCAGGACGGTGCATTCGGACACCCAGTATGGTTACACCATTTTTGCCCGGTATTGTGTTGCTAAGAGACCTGTTGTATCAGCGATTCTTCTATTCTCCCCGAAGAACTCGCAAGCCAGAGTGTCCGGCTCAAAGAAGAACAGCTGCGTCGGGAGGAAGAGAAGGTATGTCAATTGTCTGTTGCACGTGTTCGAGTTGTTGATTGGTTCGCAGCTTCGTGAGATCGAACTCAAGGTACAGCGCGAGATCAGCGAAAAGCGCCAGGAGCTTTTGGCAAAGGAGGAGTCTCTCAGGTATGTTGCATGATGTGCTGGGTCGTACAATCGCTGAGAGTGCGCCTTTACAGAAACTTGGAGAGCCGACTGGCTGCTCAAGGATCGCAGGCCGAGTTCCGGGACTGATGGCACACGGGCGCTCGAATTTGATCGACATTTGCGGTCGACACGTATACCCAACATCTGTCCGTTCATTACTCCTTTGTCTGTCTACTCCGCTCGTTTCTGGCCGTTTTCCGTGCGACACTATTATCGGATAATCCATCGACATTCTTTACGAGTTTACTTGCTTTTCTTGCTGCGCGTCGAGTTGTTCCTGAGCATAATTACAACTTTTTTTCTCCTCGGGTGAATAGCATGCGACAAGTTTGTATTTCCCGTGAACAGTTGATATTCAACCTCCGATTCTGACGGGTGCGACGTCCTGTCGGCGGGCATCCTTTGCTTAGCCCTCGTCGTTGTCCTGCCCGTCCTCGAGCCCTCTCCCGCCGTCGTGTTGTGTGCCCGCCAGTGTCGTGCCCGTTCTGCAGCACTTCCCGACACCCCGCCTATCGGACTGCTAAACTTGGTACTGATTCAACAATCACCGTTGGATACACACCCCGTTGCCTCCAAACCCGCTTCCCAAACCGTCTCTACACCCATTTTCAGTTTGACCGTATGGTACTCGAATTTTCTGCCCATCAACCCTCAATCCTCCAGCGACCCCGCCAGTGGCCCGATCACCCATCCGGCTCCCCAGCTGCTTCCTCGTCCTCGTTTCCTCCCAGTCCTCCTTCTCCTCAGCTAACCGCATCACAACGTCGCCGTTCTGTGGCTGTAAACTTCCCGCCTGCCGCCCCGCCCCCCAGTCAGCCGATTCCTCACGTTCCTCGCCCTTCTGCGGCGTCCCCTGCGAACGGAGAACCAACTTTGACGGTAGGCGTCTCTGACGACCCCCAGCTCATTTCAAGGCACAGATCCAGTACAAGTGCCAGCCAAAATTCTTACGGTCGTCCTGCCGCGTCCGCCAACCTGGCAGCAGTTGCTGCCTTTCCTCACAACCGGCATCACGTTTCAACTTCCACCCCTGTCTCCAATTCCAATAGCCCACAGCCGTTACTGAGTACCGCCCCTTACGCTTCCGCCCAAGTTTCATCCGATCCTGCACCAAAAAACATGACGCGTCCTAACAACCTGAATACTCAAGCAAGCACACAGGACATCGTGCCAGACCGACTACTACTTTCCCCCCATCATCCACATTCGTCTTCTGAATCGCGGCCTTCTTCGCGTCGTGCGTTGACAAGGGCGCTGGAGCTCGCCCGAGAAGCGGTCCAGCTCGATGCTACGAATGATGATCCTCATGCTGCCGTCATTGCCTATGGAAGGAGCGTTGCTCTCTTGAGTGAGGTCATGGAGCGAGTGCGAAGAGGTGAAGATACTTCTGATGGGCGTAGGAGGAATGGACGAAGGCGGAGTGTTGTCGCTCAAGAGGAAGAAGTCAGGCGACTGAAATCAATAGTACGTTGCACCCATCATACAGCTCAGACGCATGCTCATTAGATCTCGTTTCAGCACGATACGTATGCTGATAGGATGAATATATTAAGCCTCATATACAGCATACCACCCATTCCCCATTCCCCGTCCTCCGTGTATGCTCCTTCCTCTTCGACAGAGTCAACTCAGCCGCCGTCCCCCACCTCTCTATCCCAGTCATCGGACTCCCATACATCCGCGTCTCTCGTCACCGAACACACTCAGGACGACCCCCACTATTCAGCTCCGAATGACGACCTCAACGATGAGCAGGATGCACATGAGGGCATCGGCTCTGCCATGTTGAATGCTGCTCATCTCTCACGCGACTTTTCCTCGACTTCATTGTCGCAACACCCTTACGCTACTCCAACAGACGTGGACTTGTCCCCCAACAGCAAACAGGCTACCCTTAGTCGCACATCTACTCTTCCCGCGAACCGCACCCAACACCAATCACCAGTCGTTGGTAGACCGAGAGCAGCTTCTGTGCTCCCCCCTGCTGTCCCACCTCCAATATCATCACCACCTCCCCCACCTCCAGGATTGTCGTCGTCCTTCACTTCCACAATACCTTCCTCACAAACCGCTCGATTTTTGGAGGCTACTCGACCACGCAGAAACTCCCTCGGTCACTCACGAACTGGTTCTGGAACCAGGCTTACTTCAGTCACGGAAGAAGGCGTCAGGATTAGTGGTCATTCACCAGGAGACGACGTGCAATTCGAAGATGATTTAACTGCTTCTCTATCTCGACGTCCCGACACCCCGCGCCTGGCGAAACGTGACTCCCACCCACTCCCCCCACTTCCTTCCCCGAGTAATGCAGCGCATCCATTCCGTACTGCTACGACGCCAATGGTGAAACCTTCAGGGTCACCGGTCCCCGCCCAGACCATTCCTTCTCGTCCTCGAGGGGAGTCATTGAGCGTGATGGGGGGCCAGCCCTTGATCAACCCATCAACCGCAATGGGTACAATACATCAACGTCGGACCAAGATGTCAGCTCCACCGTCTACTACTGCTACAATGTCCTTGTCCCCTACCGAATCGAAACCTCCATCATCGTTCACACACCCGCCCGCTAAGACACCGACTTCTCCTTCGAGCTCAGGAACTGTTCCGGCTCTTGGACGGAGCCGTGCTTCTTCACAGCCAGGCCGTCGACCATCTGTCATCAACGGGCGAATATCTCCTTTTGAACCCCAACGTCCCCCGCTCCCTCAGGCCGTGCTTGCGAACGGACGAAAAGTCTCTACATCCTCGAAGCTGAATCCGAATATCAGCCTCAATGTACAAATCCAACCACAATTTGTCGTGCAGAGTGAACTCCTTTCCCCGCCTGCTTTGACACTTCTTCCTCCGCCCGCGATGCTCACGAATATCCCTACCACTCCAACCTCTCCGCTTCCGCCCACCCCACCTACTGACAGTCACCGAAAACCTTACCACATGATGACGCTACTCGCGAACACCATGAATTCAAGATCAGGCGGTTATATTACGCGGCGGTTACATGTCCCCCAGGGCGTCTGGTCACAAGGAGGAGCAAAACTTACCAATATCCCAGAAAAGGTACGCGTTGTGGAGGTGCTCTGCTCTGCTTTGGAAGAAATGCATCAATCAAGCGTCGAGTTTTTCGGTGCTGGTAGCGTGTGTAGCGGACTGGCACTCGGGATCGGAAGTGTCGGGCGAAAAGAAGCAGAAGCGTGGGTGAGCAAACTTGAGGAGTTCTCGTCTATATGCGACAGTGTCGTTGCAAATTTTGGCAAAAAACTTGGCGTAGGAGAGGGTTTCGTTTCAAAGAAAAGTGGGGTAGGTTATCTGTGCGGTGCAGTGTTAGGGTCATAATGAACTCACATAACATGGTAGGTGACATCATGGGGCGGAAAGCTGACTCGACAATTTGACAAGTTCACCAATGGTAAAAAGTACGTGATCTCATATTATCTCCATATATGTTGGAAGTTCATATATAGGACAGTCTCGACTCGCCCGCAGCGTATGTGGCTGGACTGGGTCGACTGTTTGCGCACAGTCAACTGCTCGACGAACATTCAAAAGCGCTGCTTTCACAACCCGTGGCGCCTATTTATACTGCGTTTCCCGCTGACTTGAGAACGGCCGCAGAGGTCAAGCTAAAAAACGCTTCGGAATTCTTTGCCAGTGTCGTTTTGACATTCGTCATCCGTGACCTTGCCCAACTGCTGGACAAGTACGCGAAGAAGTGCGAGAAGTGGCTCGCGGAGTGATTAGAAATCGGAACGGATTTTGTTGTGGTGTAGTATTCTTTTCCTGAGGCATATGTATTTTACCATCTGGGACTAGACTGTTCAGCGACATCTGTTCTTTCATCTGATTATCCCTGAAGTGGTCTGCCTGCGACGCTTGTTTTTTGTCGCTATCCTTGATTAATTCCCCCTTCGATTTTCTTCCCTACGATATACTCTTTGAAACTGTGCATAGTGCAAGATATGCAATCAGGGTTCCTTACAAATCTAACACAACAGAGAATTCACAAAGACCATGTGAAAAGAATTTCCAGCTAGGTTTTGGCTAGATTGGCACAGTCTGGGTACTCTCCGGTTCGGGAGTAGGGCCTCGTCCTCGTAAACGTGTTATCACTTGCATTCGCCGATCTAGAGCCTTTATGAGCATGCATAAACATTGCAATTGATACATGAGAGGCCCACTGTAGTCCAACCGAAGGTGCTCATCGGGGCATTCTTCGTCGGAATCCATCAACGGGTCAGAGTTGAGTACCGTGTGCCAAGCATCTGCGATAATGTGTGCATAAGCTATGAGCGCTTGAGCGAGGGTATAATGAGAAGCACACACGCTGAAGCATGGTTCGAGGTGGACCTGGGGGTACACTAGCGGCCCGCCTGGTTCTGACAGGTCGTGAACCAGGATTGGACATGTTGGGTTTGCGAGAACGATGGATGTCCATAGACATCCGCCGGTGTGCGGGCAACGAGGTTTGTGAGTGTCTTTGGCGTTGGCGCTCCGGCACAGTTGACTGGATAGGCACGACTGCAATGCTTGGTTAGGCGCAAAGCGACTCGGAGGTTGGTAGGACGTATGAACTTACGGTCAGACCGACGACCCTGGCCCCCCTTCGCGGTCGGTGTCGGCTGGGGGTGACGGCCAGCCTCGTGCGCAGACGGTCCCCCGCCAGCCGTTCTGCCAGTCTTCCTTTTCCTTGGAGCGGCTGAAGGCATGTCTTCCGTTTCTAGTCTGCCCGGGTTGGCCGCTGCCTTTTTCTTGGGTAGGTCGATCCGAGTCGTCTCTAACATGACGCAGGCACTTGCACCGGATTAATCCCTACTTGACAGGCGGCCGTGACAGCGAAAGATAAACTGATTTGGGACGGTTCTTCGTACCTGTGCCGCACATGTATCAAGTTCCATCCTACAAGTTGCTTCGGTAAACTCGTGGCCCCTCCACACACTTTTTGCTCTTACTGACGGCACGCAGGACAGATTAGTACGTAGCCCTTGCGGTGATCGTAGACGCGTGATCAACCGCCGCATCTCGTGCTTAGATTGGTATGTTCTAGCACTGGCAGTGGCACTTGATTTCGGCTTCAAGGTATGGTGGCGTATACACACGCCGAGTCGCTCAACTTTGAGCGCTGTCCGTTTGTCTCAAGCCGCTTCTGAAAACTGGTCACTGTCTAACGTCATCGTTTCGTCCTTGGCGCTTGTTGTCTGTCACATATGTAGCTCCTAATGACCAGGGCCTGCTTTTCTATGAACAAGGTTCTCCTTCCCATGGCCGTAGTGACACAGGTGAGCTTGAGTACCAGTATGTCTGCAAACATTCCCATCCCAAGGACGGAAGGTTCGTTCGAGTACAGATTGACATTAATGATGCTTAAACAACATTAATACTGAAGAATATTAGCTGTTAACTAGGGCAAAATAGTACATCGAAAATCCATCCAATGTGTTGATAAACGAAGACGGAGCTCATGCATGGACGATAAATAAATGCAATCCAACTCTCGTCAAGGAAATATAAGGGAGAGAATGCGTGTATCGGATTAGCGCATGTGGTAGGTGTGATAGAAAGTCGAGTTTGTCCACCGAAAGATGATAGGAATAGAAACGTGAAGGGTATGGAGCAAAGGGCGTAAATGATATCAATAGACAAGAGAAAGAATCAGATTCACCAGAATTCTCGAACGCACTCCAGGA
This sequence comes from Xanthoconium stramineum, assembly GCA_038090315.1. Classification (NCBI taxonomy): domain Eukaryota; kingdom Fungi; phylum Basidiomycota; class Agaricomycetes; order Boletales; family Boletaceae; genus Xanthoconium; species Xanthoconium stramineum. The sequence goes on from JBBPMO010000042.1 coordinate 50,337, forward strand.
CTTCAACCACGACGGAGCTCTTGTACATAAGGGCATGGTCGGCACCTTTGACAACCTGCACGTCACAACGATCTTCGCCCATCACGCGCTCCATCCATCTCACCGCGTTCTCTGCAATTTTCTCGTCTCGGTCGCCGTACCACACGCGAACTCTGTGAGGGTAATCGGTATATGAGAAGCCCCAGGGACGGTTGTCATGGTTCAGGATCTGCAGTAAGTCGCTGTGGGTGCCCTTCGACGCTTCGGCATGAGATGCAGCAATGAGAGCGTTTCCGAGTGCCGCCTGGTAAGAACTTGAGGCGCTCGTAATCACGCTGCTGTGCGGTGAGGAGAGAATGCTGCCCTTCGGCGATGAAGGTATACTCGGCGGGCTTGACCTATGAGTAGCTGCGCTAGATGCGCTGAACGAGATTGAGCGTCGTCCTGCCTGCCTGGGAAGGGGTGATTTATTCGCAGTCTTTTCGACATTGACATCCACCGGCCGTGTGGAGTTCGGTGGCTTTCTTGGTAGTGATACGTGCTTAGGAGACGGTGTCAATGTGCGGGGTACCGGGCTCGCAGGCTTATTGCTCCAGTCGAAGTCACTCAAGCCTAATCCGATGTCGACGGTGATAGGCTGAGGGAGTTGTGGGCTGGGTAAATTCGTCTTGTCGACTTTGGAGCCGTTAGCTTTGCCCTTCAATGAGCCCATTGACCGAAGAGTCTTCAACTTTTTCCCCACACTTGACTGGTGCGCCGTCTCCGCTGCTGGCGACGGTGGCTGCGATTGAGATTGCGACGCAGATCTGGACGGTTTCAACCGGCCAAGAATACCTCTGGAGGCTTTCCGTCTCGTTTGCTGGTTGACAGAGCGTACTCCTAGCGTGCTCTGGCTCCCAAACCGACCGTCAAAGTCTCTCAAATCGTCATATTCACTGAATAGACTGGATGCAACACTCATCCGCCTCCTCGCGTCCGATTGAGATGGATAGACGCTAGATTTGCTGAGTTGCTCGAGTTGTGACAGTGAATCAGAATCCGTGGTGGAATCCGGCTGGTGATAATAAGGCCTGCTTGGAGATGGCGGAGCTGTATAACCTATTCCGCGGTAGGCGACTGTTGGAGGCTTTCCAAGCATCCACGCCTGTATTTTCCATTCTGCGGCTTGCGCGGTCTTCAGTATTCCATTGGGAACATACTTCAACCACTTGTAACCGCCTAGCAATTGCTCTTAGTGACAAGGGTTATGATGGTAAACATGTTTCGTACCACTTTCGCCACCGCCAATCCATGGCGCCAGTAGACAAAGATCACCCCTGATGCGCTCAGGTACGCGATTCGCGAAGGACAACGCATATGGAGCTCCAGCAGAGTGAGCCATGACACTACATTCGTAGATTTGAAGGTGGTCGAGAACTTCCTCCACAACAGAAGCCCATTCCATGATGCCACGAGCAGATTTTGACTGGGGTACTTCAGTGCGACCAAGTCCCCATCTAATACGTTTTGAGTGAGCTTCCATGGACATGATTGACCGTGGATTAAATTACCTATCGATAGCAATTAATCGGAGGCCTAGACAATCGGCCATTTCATCGTAAAGACCCATAATATGTCTTACGCAACCCAGGCCAAGGAACACGACAAGCGGGAAGCCATTGGGATCTCCCATATCTGCAAGACTAACTGTGAGGGGGTGGTCTAATGAAGCATGCGGGTATCGTGTGAGCTTCAATAGTGTAGTTAGTCGAGCAGACCGCAAGTATTCGGCAATCGTTTGTGACGTGGATGTTGGAGATACAGAGAACTGGATTGAGTCGAATGACTGTTGAGACATATGTGCGGAGGGTGTCGAGGATGAATGGGCACACGTGTCTGATGCAGCAGCGCGGACACCAAAACGGACACTAGAGGCATCAGAGGTATTTGAGGGGACAGACGTTAGGGGTAGAGCACGAGGAGCAGTGTAAGGGAGTGCAGTCACTTGAGAATTCTTCTGATTGTTCAGCGTACGCCTAACTTCGTGCTCGATACTATCCATGGACGACCGACTGAGAAATTCGGCTTCTTCGTTAGGAGTTAAAGGTTCGGGTTCGGATTCCTCTTCCTCCTGACCTGCTAATGAAGCACCGTTGACGTGACCGTAACCCGAGGTATGTACAGAAGGTGGGCGGGTGCGTTCGAGGGCATGTGCGTGATTGCGAATGATTTCAGATATAGAAGGAATTACAGTTCGTGGACGCTCTGGGGGCTGTACAGTAGTGGGCGGAGTGTGATCGTTAAAGTCGGTAAGCGGAGATGTAACATTATCGCTGAGAGTAGAGTCGACTGTGATAGTAGAGGTGGATGCTTTTCGCGGGAAGCTGGAAACGGGGCTATAACGGTAACGAGGATGGGAGCGGGAAGATTTTGTGGTGGGTGTGTCGTCGTCGTCGTCGTCGTCTGAGGTGACTATCTTTTCGCGCCTTTTCCCCTTTCCCTTTCCGAGCACAACGCCCGGAGGTGGAGTTGGGAGCGGTGGTTGGTATAGAGGGTTGTGAGGGAAACGCGACGAAGTTGATGCATTGCGCGAGAAAAAGTCTTCCATGGATGCACCGGCCATTCCATTCATACCGTCTACGAGTGCATCCAGGGTCTCGACACCTGAGATTGGAGCAGCGACGACGACGGAAAAATTGAGGGGAGGAAAGTCGGCGATGGAGGAGGCATCGGCGGGTGTGGGAGGGGGGTCCTCTAAACTGGAGGTTCCAGAGAACCTCAGTGTGGGGAAAGAATTGTCGTACCATTTGGACTTTTGGGATGAGGGGCCGGTGCGAGTGCGAGTGCGCGGATGGCGAGGCGTGAAGTCGACGCCGGAGAGAAAGGTGGACTGGTCGGAGGTAGGGAATGCGAAGGAAGAGTTGTCGATGTTTGATCTTGTTCTGCTCTGCTCTGTGGGGCGGCGAGAATGCTTAGGACTCGTCTGCGGGCGATACATCCAGGAACTCTGTCGACGCGAATAATTAAAACTACTAACACCACTACTCACAGCCACAATAACATATCATACGTATCCCACGTGACCCGAGACTAGGTGCACGCATCATCATCATGCTATGCCATTGCCATAGACCCTCTTCTCGCCGTCCGTCATGACCATAGATGCACCCCGACAACTGCACCAATCCCCCATACACTTACGACCCCCCAGGACATGGACACAGTCCCTGAACGGCGTGTTGTTCTTACTCCTATTTATCTCAGGGTGCTTCACCATTCACGGCTTCCAACTCTTGTTTCTCCTCCCCCTCAAGCTCGTTCCGGGTCCAAATTCAAGAAAGCTGTATGACGAGGGGATTCGGTATACCAAGGGGGCCTTCGCCACCCTCCTCAGTGCGTCTTTCCCAGAATTCACATGCGTCATCTACCCAAGTGACTCGTTTCGCAGACCTCATGAACCAATGGTTCGCTCCGACAAAACTCTCCATTACGTTCGAGACCAAAGGCCAGGGCAAGTTCACGGAACAGGAGATTCGGAGCCTCGTGGAACGCGATGCGTCGGGCAGAGTCATCGCCCTGCACCTCCCTTCCAAATGCGTCATCATTTCAAACCACCAGGTGTGTGTGCCGCGTGTCCCTACTACCTCTGGTTCGCTGACCCAATTATCGCGCTAGGTCTACTCAGACTGGTGGTACATTTGGTGTTTGACGTACTTTGCGGGCACGCACAAGGACGTTTTCATCGTCTTAAAGAAGAGTCTCAGATGGATCCCTGTCTTTGGGCTGGTACGAGCTGCCTTTGGCAACTGGCAAGCCGCTCAATTCACACCAGGGCATGCGAATGTATAGGTTTATATTCCTTGCGCGTTCATGGGCATCCGACAAGCTGCTCTTCGCAAGCCAGCTTTCGAAACTTGGGAACAAAGCACAGCAGGAAGACAAGCCGTTTACATTCCTCCTGTTTCCCGAAGGAACGCTTGTGAGCAAAGACACCCGACCCATCAGTAGCAAATATGCAGAGAAAATGCGTATCGTGCGTCAAAGTTTACCTTGCTTTTCTTGGGGCTAACGGCTCGAGCGTAGCCGGACCTTTCCAATATACTCCTTCCCCGCTCAACAGGACTCCATTATAGCCTGCGGTCACTCGCTCCGCGACTACCCACACTCAAATTGCTCGATATCACAGTGATTTACCCAGGTAAAGGCGACATATACATATACGGTTGCGATACCAAGAATTCACGGGTTTCTCTCATCACAGGAATTCCTGCCAAGGGTTATGGACAGTCCTACTATACCTTGCGGTCGATATTCTGTGATCGCGTGCCTCCACCAGTCGTTCACATGCACCTGCGCATATTCGACGTCGCGAAAGATGTGCCCATAGGCAGCACCTTCAACCCAGTCCTTTCAAACGGGTCTGCGAACGACGTTCCCGAGCTAGATCTCTCTGAATGCGAAAAGGACACATTTGACGCATGGCTCCGAAAGTTATGGTCAGAGAAAGACGATTATATCACCCAGTTCTTAGAAATCGGCACATCCCCCAAAAAGCAACAACCCGTGGAAATTCCACTGCAGTTGCGGAATAAGTGGGAAATCCCAGAGGCTTACTGTTTCTTCGCACCAGTACTCGTAGCATATTGGTTGAAGAAGCTAGCGCACTTGGTGTTGTAACCAGACGTTCGAGCACACTTGTTATGTAGCGTTAAAGGGACAGGTAACATAAATTTATCGGTCATCAGGACTTTTGGACGTGTTGTAGTTGTTGCTGCCGCTGAATTTGGCCGAGCAAGTATTCGCTAGTGTCCACGAAGCGTTCTATGCAATTCGCGATGCATGCTTCCTCGCCGCGAGCGAAGCGACTGCCTGGCGTCCCAGTGATGCATCTGTTGAAGAGATGAGAAGCGAACTTTGAAACGGGAGACAGTGCCTCAACTTGTCCCAACACATGCTTGTGAATGCAAGGAGCTGACTGTGCGCCTGAGCCTGTCTTTGACCCTGTACGAGGGCAGACTGTATTTCTTTCTGGGACAGAATGTGAGCCAGCAACGCGAGCTGGTCAAGGTAAGGACATACCTTGGAAGCGTCGTCAAAACCTAGTCCCTCCATTGCAGTGAGCGCGTCGGACGAGTTTTTGGAGTCCATCGTGGGTGTTCAGAACGTTCAAGTTTCAAGACCTTTGCGAGCAAAAAGACTAGTATTACGTGATATTAGGGCAAGTCTAATCTACCCAGTCGTCCGACTCGTCGCCGCCGTCGATACCAGCGACGGGGCCGTTGCTGACGCTGCTGAGCGAGTTGGCCGATTTTGTCCTCTTTGGGTGCACCATACCGGCGGGGCCGCCAACGACGCGCCAATGTGTGGAATCGTGCGAACGTACGGGAGCGTAATGACAGGGCAGCTCCCCGCCTCACCGCCTCGTGTCTCTCATGACACCCACCACCGAGTCTTCTGGCTGGCCGCACGAGTCCGCCCCGCTGTGCGTTCTAATCTTGACTCTTCTGCCACTCGCGCTTACCAATTTTGCATTCTAGCGTGGGGTACCTCAGTCGTAAGGCACTCCCCATCAAGCGCAACGATGCTGAGCCACTCACTCGGGAGGACGTCCAGTTTGATCTTCTCGACCACATCTTCTCAGACTCCAACGCTGTCTTCACCACACAGATCCCAGGCACCTCCTCCCACGTCAACTTCCGCGATCTCTACGTCAATGCTTTGTACCACTCCAGCAAATGCTCCAAGGTACTCAAGGACAAAATGGTCGAGACACCTGCATTCGCCGTCGAACTAGCCAAGATCTCCTTATTGACGAACGTGGGACGCATCAACACAACAATGGCATGTATGCCACCGATCGTGCATAGCTATTCGATTGTTCTGACCAAGTTTGTAGTCTTTCCAGAAATGAAGACCGCCCTTAGGACTTACCATCCTGTGCCATCCCTACAGAAGACGGACGGAAACGCTCAGGATGCTCCCCGTATCAAGAATTGTTTGAAAGCGGCCCTTCTCCCATCAGAGCTCAAATCAATGCCACCCTCTACACCAGAAGAAATTCTCGAGAAAAGCGTACGCATGTTCCTTCTTTTCACCTCATTCAAACTTCACGGGTCTTTCAGCGCGCACGTCAACTTCCTCCAACGAGTGTTGTCAATTTGATTTTCGTCCTTGCAAACCACGCCGCTGTGAGTCTCGGCCACCAATCGGCAACGCATACATCTTGCTAACTTATGAAGCCTCTTGCTGCCACTCATTTTGACCCACCGCTAAACTTCCTCGACCTCTTTCTACCAATCAATATCTCCTCCGCTGACCGAGCGAGAGCTTTTCTTTGGCTAGTATACCATTATCTCGAAGGTCCAGATCGACCAAATCCCTGGGATGACGATTACTCGCGCCAGAATACTGGAAAAGTTCCTTGGTTAAGGCGGTTGACAGATGCCGAACTGGCCAAAGAGAATGTCGACACACCCGACGAAATCGAGTGGGGAAGAGCCATGTCCGCACAACGTAATTTATTTTTACAGCGCCTAGTGAGTTCGCTAGAGAATGAAAAGAAGGCGAAAAGTGTGCTCGCATCGTCGTCACAGCGAGGTACTATCCGAGCAGCAATCTGCGAGTGATTCGCTGACCACATGCAGTGGCTGAATCCAGTTCACAACGTTCCCGTCCCTCGAGGCAACCTCACGACGGCGTTCGCGAAAAACCCTATATCCACTATCTACCGCCTCCACGACCCACACTCGCAACGCAACCTACAGGTCAGTCAAATGCGCTTCTAGCCCATACTGTTCTTCAATGAAACCACAGAGCGGCTCGCCAGTAGGACCTCACGCGGACCACAGCGGACCATGTTTCAGCGTGCGTAACCAACGTCGGTATCTTGCATTGATTACAAAAGGCCTCATCCACGAGCAGATGCTTGGCATGTCGTGACATCCACAGACCCGCTAGCTGATTCGGACGAAGAGCTGATGGATGAACATGTCAGAAACGATTACAGTGAGCATTGCGGATTCGTCCTCCAGACACCACCCTGGATGATCATTGTATTAGACCAACGCATTGCCGTTATTACTCGACTCCGCGGAAGGGCGCCAACGCCACCGCCAGAAGTCGATCCACTCAACCGCATTTCTAATACTCGGGAACATCGATGGCGAACCGTGCAATCATGGAAATGATTCTGCATCATCCCTCATGTCTAAAGTACAACCACCTGTATATTACTCATCGATTGTATTTGACGACTTCGCACCATTGCAATTGTCGGTACCGCTTCGTCCCTCGAGCTGGCACAACAAACAAACAAATCAATTTGAAGTATCGAGTGGGTCGATCATAACCATTGCGTACATGCTGCTTAATATGCGATGATGTGGGTCATGGTGACACGGCATGCTGTATACATAGGGTCCTGGTAAGTAACGTGTCCACACATTTCAACCATCTCAGCACATGATCAACACTCGCCCCTCGACTCGCCGAGTCTGCTGAAGTTCGGCCGGGGCATTCCATCTCTTTACCCCGATGCTGTTCTGTGCGCATTCGGGACGGCCAAGGCCGGGAGGTGGAGAGCTACGACGCCCAAGGGTCAGAATCATATCCCGTGCAGTATCAACACGACTAGCGTGCAGAGCTGGTCCTGTCGCAACATCGACCGAACGAAACGTGATCGCACGCCTCCATCCTAGTGCCAAATTGCATGGGTCTGAATGCTGTGAGCGGGTAACCTGCTGGGCAACGGCGGTGTCGAACATGTCGTCGTTCAGCGTAAGAGAGCGGACAGTGAATGACTTGGTCTGACCGTCCGTAGATGACCTCGAGGCTTGCAGGAAGCTCGGCAGCCGCGATCGAGCACAATGCTTTTTGGATGATGCATGCACCGGCTTCAGACGGGCTGTAATTTCGTCCAAAGAAGGTGGGACATATCTCGACTTGTTCGGCATAGCCGCGGAAGACTTTGCGCTCGCAAGAGGCAGTTCAGCGATGAGGAGGTCGCATTCTACCCCTGGGTTGATGGGCGAATTGTCAACGACCAAATGCTCCGAATTGTCTGTCCAAACGTCGGAGACGCGATATCCGGAGCGGCGAGGTGAATGAGAGCGGTGAACAGTTGCTGGTGACTCTTGAGGAGCTTCGGGAATGGATAACGTAGCAACGCGTGAGGGTTCGTTGATCTTGGATAGGAAACGAGCACGTCGCTCGACTGTCCCGAGATATCGATGTGACTAACATTTCACAGAGCTACTAGAAAAGACCCACGCTGTTTGAGACCCTGATTCTTGAGCGCTAGCTCCTTGGGAAGACCAGAGGCCTTCTGCGACCCAAGCTTGGCTCTTTGGTCGCGCGATATTTTGAGCAACGAGCTGAACTGATCCGGGCTAAGCCCCTTATGAGATGAATGGTCTGCGGGGCGCAAGGGTGAGGAATGCCATGGGGACCAGTGGGCTGAGGGTGGCAAGGACAGCCGGTCCGCTCTATATCCATCGTCCTCGATATCTGGCTTCGGAGAGGGGAACGGAGAATAAGGATCTAGGTGATTCTTCTCTGGCGATGCTGGGGTGATGAATATGGAAGGAAGAGGAATAGGAGAGCTGATCAACAGCATGGCTGGGGTGATTGAAAAAAAGCGACCTGCGCTGCTATATAGGAGAAGGGAACGAAGGAAAGGGATATCAGCCAGCCACAGCGTGGAATGGGTTAAAGGCACTACACTCGGTAACTCCCACTCGGCCCGATGCCTTGCTACACGACCACCATCATCACCACCACAGCATGGATACACTAGACAGGGCTAATGAGCTAAAGCTTCAAGGAAACGACCTGTTCAAAGCAAGCAAGTGGACTGAGGCCCTTGTTTCATACAAAACAGCGCTTGGCCACCTACCTCCACGAACACAATCGGCCACCGATATCGATAGTCCAGAGCCAACCGGAGATCCCACCGTAGCAGCGGCGCCAGATGTTCCGGATGCGCTTGATGCACAGTGCGCCAAAGCACGGGCAGTGTTGTATGCAAATATCGGTGCATGTCTGTCAAAACTGGTGAGTTGAGCGAGTCTGCACGTGTGGCAATGTCATCCAAACAATCGGACAGGAGGACCACAAGGGGGTGGTAGATGCGTGTTCACAAGGTGAGTACACAAGGCCGCTATGACCATAAATGCTCTGAGTAGTAGATCACAGCTCTCAGTGATGACCCGTACTACGTCAAGGCCCTTCAACGAAGGGCAACAGCAAACGACAAGATTGGCACATGGTCATCCCTCAGCAGCGCTCAAGAAGGTCCGTTCTCGGGTAATCCGTGAGTTAGTGATCATCGCTGACCCAACTGCTAGATTACAAGCTACTAGTGGACTTGCTTTCCCCTGGCTCAGCAGAATTGACGCAGACAAGGAAAGCTCTTCAGTCCTTGGAGCCTCGTGTGCGAAGCGCTCAGGAAAAGGAGACGACCGAAATGATGGACAAGTTGAAAGGTCTAGGAAACACTATTCTCGGTATGCTTCTTCCTTGCAAGATCAACAACTCGAATCATCGTCGTCCTAGGTAATTTCGGACTATCCACCGACAATTTCAAGTTTGAACCAAATGGCCAAGGAGGCTATTCAATGAACTTCGTACGGTGATACTTTACCCTAGATACCATCTATCCATAATACTTGTTCGCTAAATCGTTTGTGGCCGTCCTTGCTCATTGTGTCCGTCGATATACGTACCCCCATGAGTGAAGACTTGGAATCTATCGAAGGGAAACACCTATCGAGGACTCAGGTTTACACAGTCATGAACGACACACAGGCAACATACCCTGGCAATGATCCTGCCTCTTATTAATCCCATTGAGACAGGGCCATAGTTTCTTGAGTCAGTTGAACATGCCGCGTTATCCCCTGCTATCCAGACATGACCCTTTGGAACGACAACGTGTTCCCCCGAGGGTGCTTTTACGCCTGTTGGATCGACACAGACAACGTCTCCTGGAAGGCCAATAATTCTTTTACAGATAATTCTGTTTGGTTTCACAGGCGATTTGAGCGAAACCAGTTCTCCTCGCATCAGATTATATGGCGCGAGCCAGTGCGACACGATGCTTTCGATTGCAACATCCCCAGAGGTTTCGAAAGTGGGGAGCATGGACGGGCCATCCGTCTGACAAGGTCGTCAACGCGTGAAAAGCGGTAGAATGCGGTAAACGTACCAAGCAGGGGCTTCCGATGTTTTCTTTGAAGAGATGGAGGAAACAGGCGATATTAACAGTCTGTGTGGTTGCATCCGATCAGTCGTCAGAGTGGGAGTGAATAGACATACGTGAATACAGCCTATTGCGAGATTCTTCACCAGCTTGAACTGGGCGGCATGAGGAAGGGTGGTCATGCGTCCTCCGCGTGACAGAGCGTTGCAACAACGTTGCTCGCTTCAAAGCTTAGTTTCAACCCTAGCGAGTGTCTTTGACCTGGTCACCACTGGTACACATCGACACGCTCGAGCATTCTGGGATCGGGGCCGTACATAAACTAGATCTGTTTTCTAGCTCCTCCTTCATCACCGGGAATCCTCTTCCAAGTTTCTGTCCATCATGTCGCTCAAGAATATACCAATGCCAACGGTTGCAGATCTCAACCGGCTGACCTATCTAGGAGCAGCCAAGCTCAAAGAAGCGATGTCCAGTCCAGGTGGCCAACCAGAAAAACTGGACTTTAGTATCAAGGCAGGTTGCTTCAACTGTGATACCCCCATGTCAAAACATATGGGGCAAAAGGTGCCGAATCTTTCGAGTGGTATATGGTGCTTGGTACTTATTTGTGGTCAACAGCCGTTGGTTTGTTCGGGATGCAAGTCCGCCATTTACTGCTCCAAGAAGGTATGTCCCGTAATGTCGATATTCCTTGGGAACCGGAACCGCTAAGAGTCGCTAATGCCCTTTAGTGTCAAGTCGCGAATTGGAAAATCGGCCGATTTGGCACGGAGGGTCATAAATTTTTCTGCGAAAAAAATAAGGTGGGTAAGGAGATTAGGTGGAGTACAAAGCCGATATATTGTGTATTCCACAGCGTCACATGCTGAGGGTACCGGAAGTACGAGCTGTTCTCAAACTTTTCCCTTGGGGAAAAATCGAGTCGGATGGTACCTTTGCTGAATCCCTCATACGCGCTTACTTTGGTGTTCTCGGAGCTCAAGGCTATGGTTACTGGAGTGAAGCTGGCGGTAGTGCTCCCCATCAGCTTCAGCCGAACACCATGGGTGGCCACGACAACCCATTCTGCGTTAATCCGGCTGAAAGTTATCAAAACGGCTATCTGCTTTTCCTTGATCGGCACCTCGATAACAAAGAAGGATGGAAACTTGAAGATAGATTAATTCCTAAGCTGCAATTCGAGCCCGGAAGTGAACCACTGATCGGATCCTCAGCTAACGTGGTTGACTGGAAGTCGTGGTACCAATGGCGTTCCTTACCTTTCGATTCTCCTGCGGCACTCCTCATGCATTACCCTCTCACCACATACCACTTGTTAGTCAACGTCTTAAATGTCGCAAGCCCAAGTCGTGGGTCTCCGGGGAATCGACAAACACTTGATATCCACTATCTCGGGCCTGAAGTTGAGCTCAACATGCTTCCACTGTGAGTTAATTTGCCATGTGGTTCCCTCCGATTTTCAAACGGTGTTGGCAGTTTCTCGGAGTTGGCATTGTTGTTGCCGCACACCGACATCAAGCTTACGTTCTTCGGTTTCGCCGTGCATGGAATCGTGCAAAAAGCAAAGAAGAAAAGTATCGCTGCAAAGGCGAAACGGAACGAGCCAGTGTACACGTACAGGAGCCCCCCATCCATGGGACAGAGCACCTTGACAATATATCTTGATGGGGAACACGAGAACTGGGATCCTCGCTTCGCTTCAACTCTCAACGCCCTCCCCGATGCCATCGTAGCCCTCAACGCTGGATTGCTCAGCTACAAAACATGGGCGTCCGTTATCTTGTTCTGTCATGTGGAAGACGTACCCTTCGGCGCGACGGAGTACGCTGAGCAATCCGCTGAGGTCCAAAGGGATTCGTTCTCCAAGATCATCCATCATGCAATCCCGAGTTTAGCGCCACGCATGAACACGGTTCAAGTCGAGGAATTGGTGAAACCTCGGCATTACCCTATCGAGTTGAATCCTTTTCAGCGACCCGGTCAGCGGCCCATCGGTGCTACACGGCTCCCAAACATTTCCAATGGATTCACCATCAGGATCGTCGGACGGGATTCTGTCAAGGGGGAGAAAGAGGAGAGTCTAGTGCAGGAGGCCTCAGATGCGCATGTTGAAGAACAGCGACTACTACAGCTGGTTGACAAGGCACAGGACATGTCGTTGAACAACCTTGACTAGAGCAGGGCCGCCGTTGATTTCTTTGGTGTTTCGTATGGCACTTGTAATTCTTGACGCAAACATAGCATTAGTTGTGACAACATCTTGTGACTGTAACACTATATCATCATGTCTTCATTCAAGCGGAGGGCTCCATCTAGACAAGTTTCCCTTCCACCGGGGACCCGCACATGTCCTATATCCATATCTACGACGCTGACGTCGTCTGGGATCCCATCCCTGGATGACATCTTGGGCGGAGGGATGCCGCTCTCATGTTCGCTAGCGATTCTCGCGCCCGATTCTCACTCTGCTTACGGCGAACTGGTGCAAAAATACTTTATTGCTCAAGGGATCGTCAGCGGTCACAAGGTGTGCATTGTCCACGAAGATGCACTGTCATTTGTGAAGGAATGCATGTGGATGCCTACGTCGAACCCAAATGACCTGGTGTCTGTATTGGATGAAGATGATGCAGTCCAGAGCAGTGAGAAGATCAAGATTGCATGGCGCTACGAACAGATGAAGAAATTTGAGACAACGGTGAACAACCAGTATGTGCCGGTCTTGAGATGAGAATGATTGGAGGATTGGTGACCATCGATTTAGACCCGCAGATCATTTCTGTGCCACTTTTGACCTGACATGTCACATTCCTACGTCTGTGATAGACGCGGCCCACAATGCGGGGTGGCTTATACCGTTCAAGTTGTCAGACGACGTTCCCGCATCGTCAATGGACAGACTTGTGAAGCAAATAAGACATGTTCTTGCGACAACCCCCTCGACCGAAGTCGTTCGCCTGTGTATACCGGCTCTGGGATCCCCTGAGTGGGGGGAACACAACCCAACAGTAAGAGACATGATTTCGTCCGGGTGCAACTCTTCATGGGCTCACAGGGTATATTGCGCTTTCTGTATACCATGCGCCGTCTGCTGCGTCAGTACCCCCAAGCTTGTGCCTGTGTCTCCCTTGCTCCGCACCTTTGCACGAGCCTCTGGACAGGATCTGGATGGATCCAAAAAATCGGCTGGGTGACGGATGCAACTATCTCGATGACTGGCTTTGGTGGTACGCATAAACTGAGATTTCGTGTGTCTGACTGTGTGATGACAGCCTGGCAGCGAATCCTGCGCTGACGGCAACTTTTCCCTCCCACCATGGTTTGTTGCAGATTCATAAGTTGCCGGCTCCGCATGGTATCCTTCCCACGAGTGACAAATGCTCTACCCTTCGGGGATTGTCGTTGTCCGCGGCAGCAAACGTTAGCACCGGAGAAAATAATCTGGCCTTTAGGTGTATGCGAAGAAGATTGGTCTTTGAGACAATGCATCTCGATTTGGAGGGGGGTGTCACGGAACGGCGCACAACGCCCTCATCGACTGCAGTTGGTTCGGATATTGGACGGGAACCCACGCACGTCACCACCGGGACGAATACCGCCGCACTCGCTCGTGTTGCGGTGGAGGTCGAGCCGCGTACATTGGAGGGTCATGCATCTGTGAAGAGCGCGGAGTGGAGCGCGGCCGACGCGAACCCGCAGAAGGTGAAGAAGGCAAAGAAGACGGTAGCATTTCATTCGGACAAGCCTGATTTGTACGATTTCTAAGTTTACTCGGGAGTGGCATAAACGGTGGTGAAAGCATTTCCCGAGGGGGTACGCGCCAAATATTGGAGGAAGCGACGTTGGGGAGTTGATACGGGGACATCGGACGTGTCAACGGCTGTCACCTTGAGCGTTTCAAGGACCATGGTTTTGTCTCACCAAGGAGATACCCGGGAGTTTCGGGGGGCAAGGAGGGCCCCACGTCGAAGGAGAGGACGAGATGGGGGTGGCAGGAGGTCTCTGCGTTGTCAGACACGGTGATGTAGAAAAGATCTGAGGGTTGTGCGTGAATTTACATAAAGACAGCAGTGGGCAGGGTACATAACGTTTGGTGTGATTTTTCGTGTCTCCTCGTCGTTCGGGAGGAACCATGTAAGTCGCAGCTCGGCGACGTCTCGCTCGGCGTCTGACAGCCAGCTTGTCAGGTACTATCACCACCCAAACGCACTCCGCCCATCCGCCTCCGCCCCAACTTCCCCGAAGCCCTATGTCCACAACAAACCGCTCCCACCCCCTCCATTGACCTCTTCTCTCAAATACTCTCTCAGCACCGCCGACATGGACGCCCACCATCGGTCTTTCGTCCGCCCAACCAGCTGGATAGACCCAGATGACTGCCTCCCCGGTAAGCATATATGCAGTCCTGTAATTTGTTTGCCGCCATGGTACCCCGTTTCCAACACCATGGCACTTGATTTGGACAAGACCGTCAAGATGTGTTTGTTTACCACGGGCCATGTCAATTGATACGATCACGTCTTCTTGACACTTGGCCTCTCTACCTGCCTTTCTCCTTCGTCCACACTCTAGTTTTTCTCACTTTCAAGTCTCTTGCACTGCCTTTACTCACAACTCCCGCTAGGTGTCCTTCCACGTGCACTAACCCCCGGTAACAACCTCAACTCACCTCCCCACAGTTTCACCGCAATGATAGCTGCCGACCGTCCCGCACTTGAATATCCTCCCGACTCGTCTTCCGCGTCCCCTTCGCCATCACAAGCAGTGCATTCATTGTCGCGTTCGGTCCTTGCTAGGTCCGTGTCCGAGAGTGAAGCCTCCTTCCGTTCCGATTCTTCCCCACCACGCTCTTTCGCACGTCCCCCAAAAGTTCCATCCATAGACCCTTCACATTTCCCTGATCCATATCCACATCGCTTGCCCTACTCCCGCACATCAGATAGGCTCTCCTCGACTCTCCCCTCCCTCTCTTCCGCCGGTTCTTCCTCTGCATCCACGCGCTCTTCCGCGTACACAAGCTCGGGAAGTGCACTGGCCACAAGTGATCACGGCCACGTGCAAATAGCATCCGGAGAAGACGAAGAAGTCGGCATTGCAGTAGGAATCTCGTCTGATGAAGTGGCCAGGGTACTTGCAGGCGAAAGTGCGACCTCCTCAGCAGGCAGAACGCCAATAGACCAAACACGGTGGTCCGAATACTCTGCTAGCATTAGGTCAAGATCCTCTTCCATTGGTCTAAGTAATACCAACAGCTTACACGAGAGTGGTATCCCGCGACTTCGGGAGAATCCTAGTTTCGATATGGCTTGGCAGACGGTCGACGAAAGGGATGAAGTTGGCTTAACGAGCGGGGATGAAACAGATGATTTTGGTGACGACGAGGATGGGAACGACGGCAAGGGCGAAGAGCGCACGTCCGCAGTTGTTGTGGCAGAGGAGGGACGTGGACTGATCGTGAAAGGAGATGGAATCCCGATCGTGCAGCTAAAAGTTGAACCTGGTATGCCGGTATAGAACATTTGATCGTGCCTCTCTGACAACACTATTTACTCCAGGTACCACTCACCTCCTTGTTGGCTCCTCCAGCACCCCGAATGCTATCCCTACCTTCCTTACAAGCACGCTGCCGCAAATTTGCCACTCACTTCTTGCGCTAGACATCTCTGCCAACTTCCTCGTCGCTTTACCTCCGGCACTCGCGTCTTGCGAGAATCTTGAAGAGCTCAATATCGCGTCCAACCCCCTGCGCGTGTTGCCAGTTTTTTTGTCCCATCTGATAGCATTGCGGGTACTTATTGCGGACGCCACCGGAATCAACACGCTGCCAGACTCACTCTCTGCGCTCGATCGCCTTCACACTCTCAGCATCCGCAGAAACAAAATGCACGCACTTCCCAGTTGGCTGTGTCTTTTGCCGCTTTTGCAAGAGTTATATCTTGACGGCAACCCATTCCAGGGACCTTGGCAAGCTCTAGTGGAACCACTTCTCTCCAAAGTCCCTGTTTCGCCGCTGTATCCCCCCTCAACGCCTGTCATGCCTTTATCATCTATTTCTATACCCGACTCGTCTGTTGGGGTTGAGACCGATACGGATTCTGATTCCCGCAGCGCTGGCCCTGATGGAAGTTTCGCACTAACTCCCGAAGACGATACCATCACGCCAGCGCGTGCGCCTCCCCTCGAGCGGTCGGTCACTTCGCCTGCTACCTTGCCCCCAGTTCCTCCTGTCCCCGATCGTGGCCTTGTGCGAACCAAAACTGCACCGAACCGACCATATCAAACAAAGTCACGCCCACGTACGGGCACTCTCTTTGATAACCCGAAGACGTCAAATCGCTACCCGAACGAATCAGGCCATGGAGCTGAGCATGAACTCCGGAAGATGAAGAGCGCGGGAGAACTTCGCACAAGTTTTGAGCGACCTCGCGGGCCGATGGAAGATCCCGCAGCCACATCGCCTGAGCGGCCACTCGTACTGCCGTACTCTGGTTCAGCTTCTAGCTCCAACCTGCTGAGCCTTGTGGGAGAATCCCCCGAGTCAGACCGGCTTGGTATTTCGAAACGTTATGGAAGTCTGGGTGTTTCAGCTCTCACACCTACTCGTTCTACTCGTTCTGCTCATTCAAAAAGCCTATTTGATGTTACTTGGGAGGGTGCGGAGACTGACGCTGCGGAGTCGGCACGTTTCTCCTTTGCTTCTCCTACCTCACCGCCTCGTTCCGCACAACCTCCGCAGGGCTATGGTACGCCCAGCCCGGCAGACCGGCAGGCCCCCTCTCGAGGACGCTGGGGATTCTTGAAGAAGATGTCGATGGGGAAGATGAGGGCCGATTCCCCCGCGGCATCTCGGCCAAATACTTCTTATGGTCGTACTCCTCGCCCTGAAGTTGTCGTTGGCAATGTGTCAAGCCCCTCGCAACTGCCGACGAACACTTTGCCTCAGATTGATGTTCGATTCTCAACAAGTGGATCTTTGGGTCCTATGCTCAATCACGCTCCGAGCATCTCCTTGTCTGCGCCCATAAACGAGGAAGACCCAGCAGTCTCTGCAAATACACCTCCACAAGAGCCACCGAATCCGGGCAAAACCCTCGTTCCGGCGGCTTCTCCACGAGCCTCTAAGCGCAGAAGTTTTCTGCCCGTAGATGGAATCCCAGTAACGAGTTTGGTTATACCCTCTCCAACCCGTTTTATCCAGGGAGCTTCAGCTACTGGCAATCTCGGTGAACTGGATGAACCAGCAACTGGTCTGCGTCCAAGTTCAGCCGTTGATGCAGACGACCTTCTTGCACGCAGGGAAGAAGAGCGAGCAAGAGAAGGATACACACGCGCATTACGCTCGGTAATGGCTTACCTTAAAGACATGAACGATTTGAGCCTCTCCCAAGGTATCACCCTGTCGATGTACGGGGGATCGCCGGAGAGTTCGCCTAGTATTCCACGTTCTCGAAGACCCACGGTCGTAGAGAAAGCGAGCTCCGAAAGTACGATCTCTCGGGCAGCCTCGATATCTGGCCAATTGCGATCACCAGAAACAATGGCAGGGTTGAGGAGTGGGACGACTTCCCAGACCGCTAGCGTTGCAACTACTGACAGTAGTGGCTCCTCTGAAGAGCGAAAATACAAAGACGATAAGGGGAAGCGGGCCCTGGTCGTTCGAGAGATCGTAGAGTAAGTCCAGGTATGGTATTTGTCAACGATGGCTGACGCTTTGTAAAGGACTGAAAGGACCTATGTCAAAGGATTGCAAGAACTCGTCGACATTTACGTGAAGCCCAGTGCTGCCCCGGTCAATATCATTGGTGGTGTTGGTTCCGGCAAAGAAACTGTCATCCCCGCATCGGAACGGAAAGTCGTCTTCAATGGTATTGAGCCTCTGTTTTCTTTCCACAAGGAGAGTTTTCTTCCTGCTCTGGAAGCAGCCGCGGCGTCTTTGATGGTGCAGGCGTCTTCTGAGGGAGAAGAACTCGATGCGGATGGCCAACTCTCAATCGAGGTAACAAAAGGGGTTGCAGGCATTTTCTTGAAGCACGCTGCGTTCATGAAAATGTACTCGTCCTACATCAAGTACGTTGGTATCTGCCATTGTGGGACGGATCTGCTGATTCCTCCTTCAGCAATTTCGATAATTCTGTGCAAAGAATTAAACACTGGTCGACCGACAGAGCCCCAGCAGGGAACACCAGCCCAGGGTTCGGCTTGTCGCCGACCAACGCCGGCGTCCCTGGCACCGCCAGTTCCCTTCCTAACCCAACAACTGACTCCATGGCTAACCTCACCTCTGGCCAGAGAAAACGCATCAAAACATTCCTTAAACGCTGCCGCATAAACCCTCGTCATTGCCAGCTCAACCTAGAGGGCTATCTGCTTTTGCCCGTTCAAAGGATACCCCGATATCGATTACTTGTGAGTCGCAAGTGTTCCCCTGCACCTCCACCGAATGTTCATGTTTGCACAGCTTGAAGAGCTGATTCGAAGTACCCCGCCTACTTATTCATTCATGGATGACACACTCGATAAGGCACTGGCTGAGATATCATTGTTGGCGAATAATATGAATGAAGGGAAACGGGAGTCTGAGACTCGACGGAAGCTGGTGCAATGGCAGTCTAGAATTCGAGGCAAATTCCCCAGTCCTCTGGTTCAACCTCATCGGTGAGTGTCACCGCTGCTGTACTTCTCCCTGTTAACCGCTCTTGAAAAGGCGTCTCATTATGGATGGACCATTGATGTTGACTCGCGTCGTTCGCAAGACCGTCGTATCATTCGAGACTGTCAATGCTCAGGGCGACGTCTCTGCTGTGCAGGTTGATTGTCTCGCGCCTGAGTTGACCCCTCGACCTTTAATCGGTATTCTTTGCAATGACCTTTTGGTCCTTTGCCGTGACCCGAGCGAGGGTAAGGACTCTATGTCTTTTGTGGACCTTTGGGCGGTCCTTCGTATGCAAACACTGCCACAGCCAGCCAGTATTGTTCATGGCAATGGTAACATTTACGCATGTTTGGGAACACAGGCAGGGCTGATCCAAGTTGTTTACAGCATTACGGATTGTCGACAACAAGGCCATTCTCTATTTTGATGCACCCTCACCCTCCGAAGCCCTGAATTGGTTTAGAGGTAACGGAAACGTAACGACTCTCACGAATGACAACGCTAACATGAGAATCTAGCTATTAACCTTCATATCCCTTCATCCAAAGCACTATAGACAATGAACATTCGTTCACAGTTTTTCCTCTTTTTGTTGGGGGTTCGATCACATTGACTCTACCGGTTGAACTCCGGCCCAGGTCGGCCTCGTATATATACAATCATTAAGTTCGCCTGCACTCTGTTACGTGTCATATTTCCACTGTATCACGCACATTGTTCCCCCGTTTTTTCGACAATCACGTAAAGTAGTACAAGTTAAAAAAACGAAAACTTCAAGCTCCATATATTACCAAGCTCGCAGGGTATGTATGAGAGTGTATACACAGGGTACGTACGGTGCTGTGAGAACCCACCGACTGATGCAAGCAGGGAATAAATGGTTTCTCGGCACATATCATATCTTGAACAAAATGCGTGAGACGATAATATAGAAGCCGATGAAATCGCGAAGCCCACCAGCCATTTCCAGAAAGCATCCACCTTGTTCTTGGGTGGTTCTTCCGGTTCTTCATCAGCCTCGATCTGCGCAATGTCGGTCACGAAATCCATGTCTTCCGGTTTAACAGGTGAGGAGTGGTGGTAAAACTTGGCTCCGATGTATAGGATAGGGAACAAGACGAAAGGGAGATAGTTGGTGACGAATGTCGCGGTGTTCCACTGTCCCTTGAGGAAGACGCTCCAGCCACTGAACTGGGATGACATTAAACGTTGAACATGATGGTGAGCGACATTCGAGACATACCAGACAGACGATAAAGGTTCCAAAAGTCCCGTACCATGCAGCGAATGGTTGGACACGGGTATAGTATGGAAGGGTCCTGCGATCGATGCCTTGCGCCTTCATGCCGCTATAGAAGCGGATATAGGTTACGCAGATACCAAACCAGGTCATGAGGCCGGCAATGGCAGTCATGTTGGAAAACCAGGTAAAGACCATTCCAGCGCCGCTAGATATAGCCATGAAGGCGAGTAGAGTGAACAAGGCACAGAAGACCACAGAGACATAGGGGAGACCGGACTTGGACGTCCTCGCAAAGATTCTCGGTGCATTGCCAACGACGGCCAAACCATCTGCTCACCCACATGGTTGAGTCAGCCACTCTGATCGGAAGATAGGTGTAAAACGCACAAAGAGCACGCGAAGACGTATAAAGGTCACTGGAAGCGGCTGACCATGCGGAGGTCAACAAGCAGGCATTGATAATCTGTCCTACGATGAAAAGTGGGTCAATTTAGTTTGTGTTGGTACACACTGATGGCAGAGATTTGATTCCGGCGATTTCGATTGCAATAACGAATGGTGAAGCTGCCGTTCCACTGTCGAGCTTGAGTCGGTCGTTCGTGGAAGGAACGAGCAGACCGATTACGAAGGTGCCGAGAATGTAGAACAAGAGGATACGGATATATACGCGTCGGATTGCTCTGGGAAGATTACGACGCGGGTTCTTCGTCTCACCGGCTGCGATCTGGGAAAATGAACACCAAAGGTACGGAAACTGAATGGATCCAACTTACGGCGACGATCTCGGTTCCGATGAAAGAGAAAGCTGCGTTGCTGAGGACAGACCACCACCCGAGAAACTGGCCCTTGGAGCCGGATATCCCGGCGTATTGCACGAAAGGACCTGGGTGCTTCCAGTAGCGGAAACCGATACGATCGTGGTCGGGTCCCCCTCCGAGGTCAATGATGACACCCAATAAGATGAGACCGGAAATTGTGAGAACCTTTATGGAACTAAAAAATGCATTGGTAAGTGGGAAACGAATCAACGTCGGGTAATCACTTACGCAAACCAGAACTCCGCCTCGCCATAGGCCCCGGCGCCTAACATATTGATGGTTACAACGACAATGATAGTTACTATCACCCAAACCGCATTGTTGACGTTTGGATGCCAATAGTCTATCAAGAGCGCAGCAGCGGATAACTCAGCTGAAACAAGTACTTATGAGGAGCCATAACAACAGAAGAACGCTAAAATTTCACCAGGAGCTGGAGATGCCGTCAGTCCGAGAACCTTAAAAAAAAAAAGACCGAACATACCAACAATCGTCCAGTTGTACCAATAATTCCAACCCATTGCGAAAGAGAACGCTGGGTTTACGAACCGTTCTGCAAGTCTGATATGACCACCTGCAATTGGCAAGAACGCAATCATTTCGCCCAAGGATACCTTGGAACGAGTGTAAGCTGGAATACTGGGGAAGTGACGATACCAACCATGACTGCGAGCACAATTGTACCCATTGTGATATAACCAAGCAGAAGACCAACGGGTCCACCATGTGCAAGGGAGTTGGCAGTCCCGACGAAAAGACCAGTACCGATGACACCACCAATACTAGACGGGTGTGAGAACGGAAAAGGCGGGTAGAGGAAGGAAACATACCTGATCATAGCTACATGGCGATTCTTGAGCTGCCTGTGGAGTTTGGTTGGCTGAAGAGTGGTAGCAAACTCTTCATCTTTCATGGAACCATCGGGGGAGAGTTTTGGATTATTCTTCTCGGACGCCATCTCGATGGAAATGGGGTGGGGTCGTGGTTCGATCCAGGGCGTGAGTGCTATTATAAGACCCCAGTGGCGTGGCGGTGTTAATAGTTGCGTGAGCGAGGCACACCCCAGTGCACAGACCATTCATATTTGGGCATGAGACCATGAAGTGTGCTGTCACACTGGAGGCGCAGAAATGCTGCAGATGCAACAATCATAGGTTTCAAGTCACGCCACCAGCCGCGCTGACAGCCAGGATGTGAGGTGGGGGACATTCGCGATAAGCCCTCCGGCAGTAGTACTTGCCACCTTACGCGCATCCTGTGGGTCGTGCGCCCGGCAACACAGAAAGATAACCGGATGTGGTGCCATTCCTGTACGTCTTGGACGAGTGGCTGACATTTAGCTGGATTCGGATCACCGCCCAAGTTTGATCCTCACTGGTCGCATCAGTAGCTATTCAACCTTCCCGCCCTGATTGTTACGGTAGGCCCAGATGTCGATGCGCAGCAGGCAAGTACCACCTAGGGTTATCTTGTAATGATCGATCCCGATCGATCGACACGATATAATAATACAATCGAAAAAGAAAAGAAAAAGAAAAAATACAATTCTCATGTCTATCTTTGGCAATGGACCCAGGGCATCAGCGACCCAACAAGTGTAGAAAGCGTTCTCAGCGATGGGAGAGTAAAATCGACCAACTCTGGTCGCGTGCTGCGGGCCATTAAGCGCTTGTAAGCACGTGAATACACCCCAACGCATGGCCGTCGACTATTTATGGACTCGGGGAATGGTGTACGTCTCCTGAAAGATCCAGCAACCAGTTGCTCAGAAAAACGAAGCTTCTTGCAAGGTGACTGGTCCACGCCGACCACCTCGTTATTCGCAGTATCCTCGTCATCTCGTCTCCGTTTCAGGATCCCCTTGGGTGCTCTCGAGTACTGCAGCATCGCCTGACGTCTCGACTCCTGTATCCTCCGGTACTCTTCCGGTTTTAGGTTTCTCGGCTTCTCTGGAGCATCAATCGAACTGGGGAATGTGGCTGCGGTGTTCGGATTACTCGAAAGCGATGAGATGTACGTGTTCTTGAGATGTTTATGGCGAATGTAGCCACGACGCATGGAGGTACCCTCGATATCTTTTGCAGTGAGCGGAAACAGGTCATCGTCGCATCTGTGGGACGGACCACTCAGCGCAGAAAAGACGCGTCTCGGCTGACGTCTCTTCGGATGGCGTGCCGTGTGAGTCCAACATGACCGGGGGTGATTCTCGTCGATGGTGTGAGAGCTGCTTGGCAGTGGGTGATCATTGCGTGGCAGGAAATGGCCATGTCTGGTCGGGGCAGGACCAGAGGGGGAACCGGAGCATATCTCGTCTAGTTTCTCAAGGAACGCTTGTACCTGGGTGGCGACCTGTTCTGGTGTCTGTCCAGGCACAACGACCCGAACCGGGCTCTCGTCTGAAGCCGTGATCCAGTCCTCTTGAAAATCTTGAGCATTCACCGGGGGATTCAGCTCATACTCTTCCGGGTCCTCCTCGTACTGCGGAATCGGACCAACGCGTTCCCCTTTGGCACGACGTTTCCAAAGCTCCGATATTTTCCTGTTTCTCCGGACCCGACGGAGGTAATCGTCGACCTTATCTCCTTCCTTTTTCCGTGCTCCCATGTAGTCCAGTTTGTATTTGACCTTGCGCATCTCCAATCGGAACTCCTCCGGCTCGGCTCTCTCGATGCCGACATGCGGATGTTCCCTAACAGCCCTGCTCATCCCAAAGTCGATGATCATGACCTTGCCATCTGCACCAATCAGCATATGCCGCAGCTCCGGATCGCCGTGGAGGACGCCCTGTGCATGAATCTTCTCGAATGCAGCTATCACCCTCTCTTTCAACGCATCTGGCATGCTCGGAGAGGATTCTATCCAGAAGGACGAGTGAGGCATCTCCATGGTGATGCTCACTGTTTCGGGCATGACATGAACGCCGATGACGTGCGGAACGGCGTCTCCCTGAAGGGGCCGAAGGTACTGTTCCGACTTGTATAGGGCAAGCTAGCGAAAGAGGAGGTTGGTCGAGCGACGGGCACGGTGTGGCGAAGACGCACCTCTGAGTAGAAGCCGTACCACTCCTTCTGTTTGCTCGTCTTCCATCTGAGTGGCGTATCAGCACATATGGGGCGGCAGACATCGGAACACTTACTTTCTGCATATATATTTGATCTCTTTGCCACCAACAGACCCACTGTCGATGGAAGCGGAGCATTGGGCGCCCTCTGCGAGCGATTGAGCATCAGGTACAAACAAGCAAAGAGAATACCTACTTCGCAGGGACAAAAGTTGTTTTGGGTCGTCGAGCGGGAGACCATGTGTCCACGCCCACCGGCCATGTGGCTCGTAGATGGGCTGATCAGGTTGACTCTGTGTGTGAGTGCTGGAAGATGCAGAGGTCTCGGGTAGGACGGGTGAGGTCCAATTGATTGTGGCACGACACCTCTCGACATGGTCGGGCCGAGGATTGGCACGGCGCAGAGGAGGGGTTTCTGTGGGTAGTTTGTACGATGCGGTGAGGACCTGGAAGAACTCGGAGGTGGTGTCGAGCGGGAGGGTGCTAGGACCTGAAGACATGGGTGTATGAGGGACGTTGAGGCGGGTTCATCCTTGTCCTTATACCTCGTCCATGTCAAAGCGGCTCCTCTTCACATCCATCTTCAACACCTTCCTTTTCGGGACAATGGCCACCCCGTCTCGCTGGCGACCACTCTTGTTCATTACACACATGCTAGTACAAGTACACATCTATACACTACATGTCCCATGGTACAACCACAAAAAATAGTACACGTTCTAACATAGTCGCTCTCATCTGTCGTGATCGACCAGCTAAATGTCCATCCATCCACCAGGCATGCTCAGCTCGCGGTATCTGGGCAGCCATTGCTCTGCATTCTTCGAAGTCCCTAGCTTCGCTTCCTGTATGGAATGAATATCAAAAGTCTGACAAGGCAATCGGGGCAGTGAGTGGAACCGCGGCGGTGCAGAGAACGGTCCTGCAGGAAATGCCAAAGCGGGTACCCTGGGCGATGGCCGCGTTGCTGACACCGACAGCAAGTCTGCGTTATCAAATGGCATCGCCATGTGCAATCCGTTTGGGTGCTCGCTCGCCGCATACGGAGGTCCGCCGGCGGTGTGCATGTCACAGTCTTGGACCCCGCATACCCATCCTCCGTCACGCCGACGGAGATCAAGCCAGCTACCCATAAGTTCATACTCTTCCACGGACATCTCTCTCAGAGTGTCATCGACGACACAGGTTTCGGTGGCGCGCCGCTGTGTAAGCCAGGCTGCTAATGTCTTCGAATCAGAAGAGACAAACGACGCAAGCGAATCGCCAGGGCCACTGCTGTGTGCTTCGCCAGGGGTTGATCGTATAGCATGAGAGGTCATGGGAGGCTGGGCAGCACAAGTCGTATTGGTGTCGTCGTAGGTACGTAACATGTCGTGGCTGGTACATAGCGTCCTCAGAGACACTCTGGACTTCCCAAGGCGGGAAACGACGGTCTTGACTCCCTTCTTGATCGAATTCTTCAAGCTCTTCCAGGAACTCGAAAGTCTCTCCCTTGGTGACTTGTTCTGGGTATCCGAGAATGTCGATGATGCCCATGGCTCCGGCGCGACAGCACCGGAACGGGTAAATGGAGAAGAGGGAAGAACAGGGGATGACGGGGGGAGAATCCGTCGTCTGACCGGGGACGACCAAGGGACGTAAGGACTGTTGGGATGATGGAAGGCGGGGATCCACTGGGGCCCATACACCTTGTTATTATTTGTTTCGCGTACGACTGCATGGCGTGAGGAAGGGACAGGAGAAGAAGAGACAGGGAAGAGAGCAGCGGACGCAGGAAGAGAGACAGTTAGACGGTGAGGGGACAGATCTGCGACGGATCCAAAGGACCGGGTTGAGAGATTAAGAAAGGAGGGTAGCTGGAGAGTGGAAGCCGAGGGGAGGGGAGGGAGGGGGCGGAAAGACGGAAGGACAGCAGAAGGGGGGAGTAGATTGGCCTCGCCGACAGAGTGTAGGAGCATGGAGCTCGTCGGATGAAGCGGGCGGGTCGCCTGAAGGAGAGATGAATAGGCGGGGAGGGTGTTGTTGAATTACATACAAGATTGTTCTTGTCGGTCAAGGGGGTACGCGTTTCGCGGTGTGCTTTCTGCTTCCTGACGGGGATCTTGTACATGTCATGGTCGAAGGAGTGACTTGGGATTAGCGTAGGTACTGTTGGCGGTGTTGTGATCTTCAAGATCATGGTGGTGTCGAGGCCAGCAAGACGATCTGTAGAAAAATGAAACATGGGAATAAACGAGTGTAGAAAAGAGAGTGGGGAGGGACAAGGAGCGTTCTCCTCGTATACGTTGTGTTGGTCGTCCAAAGACAAGGTGCGCGCGTGTCAACAAATTAGCCGAATACAATACCATGAGCACCCGCGAGCCCCTCCTCGACGCCATCGAGCCCGACGACCCTGAAACCGCCCCCCCAAAGACCCAGAGACAGCAGCCCCTCGCCGCGACCCACAGCGACGCAGAGTCTGGTATGCGTGCCCTCTTCCCCCTCTTTTCCGACTGAGGCCATCCTAGGTATCGCTAGCATATTCAAACAGGTCCATACCACCACCTCCTCTCGTTTGTCGTCCTGACCCCACTCTAGTCTGCGCATCCAGCCGTTCTGTTCTGTTTGTATTTCTTCCGCATCGCTGCCGTCGCTGTTTACATCCTGTGCGGACTCTTCACCGACAACTATGTCCTTTCTGTGCGCACAGCCTTTCGTCCTTTACCAACTCATCTCATGCGTGTCCTTTGGCCTAGACGGTCGCCGTAGTCGTGCTGCTCGCGATGGATTTCTGGAACTGTAGGGTACGTGCCGTCTTTGCGTCGACCCACACTACTCAACAACCGACACTCTCCAGAACGTTGCAGGCCGTACCCTGGTCGGATTGCGGTTCTGGAATCAAGTGCGTTGTCGTGGTTCCGGCAGAGCACCGACTGACGCATCATCCAGGTCGACGAAGACGGAGAAAGCTACTGGGTATTTGAGAGCAGAGACGTAAGTTGGTCGCACCATACTGGGTTTCTCCGTTCTCATCCATACTTAGCCCTCCCGGCCGGCGAACCCGGTGGACTCCAGGTGGGTGATGCCATTGATCGTTGTACTTATTCATATTCATAAACTCGACATGACAGAATGTTCTGGGTGGGTCCCTTTGAGAACTGTCCAACCACGATCGGAAATACATGATTGCATCATCAGGTTGCGCTCTACGCATTTCCAGCCTTTTGGTTGCTTTTGTTGGTAATATCCATCATCCGGTTCAGACTTGCGTGAGTAGTCGCGCATGCACGCCGTTTCCGATCACGGCTCACCGTTGGTCAGCTTTATACCGATCGTGGTTCTTGCGTTGGTGTTTAATGTCACCAATGCTGTGGGCTTCACATACGCGCAAGTACCGATCATATATGAATCCCGTGTCCCAGCTTACCGCAGCGCCATATAGCGACAGAGATGCAAAACAGCGATGGGCAAATGTCGCAAGTTCGAGTTGGACCATGGGAATGAGTGGCTTTGGTGGACAACTCTTGACCAGTGCCGTCAAGAACAGTGTTGGTAAACTTTTTGGATAAGCTCGTATTAGAAAAACAGACAACAATGCGAATACCGCATGCTTACGCACGACGAACACGGGATGCAGCGACAAAACGGTAGTACTAGTGTTACAAAAGATGAATGTGGTAGACAACAAGTTCGAGTTAAGAGGAAAAAGCAGACCAGTCCAAGACAAGCACAACATGAGGTAGGAGCACGCGAGAATAGTGGCCATAGTACAGAGTCGTTGGGCATAATGGGTCGCACATTTGGGAAGTAACACGCCTCGTCGACATGACTTGCACATGATCATTGCAGATGGTTGGAGCTGGTTTACTCCAGCCCAACCCAACCTCGTGCATCAACACGTGAGTACGCGGTGGTAGGTGCCACCGAGGTACCTAGCCCAATGAACGATCGTGTGCGACCATGAGTACGCGAGGTCGCCACACGCGGCGTAGTTTGAGGCGGGAACGGATAAGTATTCTTACCCACGTTGGATGTGATGGTCATGGTGGCGGGTGTACGCATGGCAGTCTTGGGTGTGACTGTTGGAGAAGGAGGGAAGACGAACAGCGTCTGCGAGGGCAGCGCGGAGACGGGGTGTTTTGAGGGAGGAGCGTCGGTGGGGAACGCGATGCTACTAGGTTCACTTTGGAGCTTGAGCGGCGGCGGCGGCGGCTTTCGAGCCGACAAGTGTTTCCGGCGTCGAGGCGATGGTTTACTTTCCTGCACAGCAACCGGGGTGCTAGGGGAAGGGGGAACAGGTGGGAGTGTTCCCAGAGGAAGAGGTCGCCGTTTGCTCTTTCCTGGAGCAATTTTGAAATTGAGGTTGGCAGGGGGACGCGACACGTTGAAGGAAAGCTTGGTGGGAGGTGCGGTAGGTGGTGGAGAAAGACGTGTGTATGAACGAGTTAAGTGGGTCGTCTGAGCGGTGGTCTCGCTAGGAGAACCAGGAGATTCGCTAGATAAGGACGGGCTTCGGCGTGGTTCCAGAACATCGTCAAAGGGTCCGCCAACACCCAAAAGTTCTGATTCTTCGTCGGCCTCGACGAGGTCCTCGCTGAATATGCTGCCGGCGGTATGTATGCTGGCGATGGAACCGGTGCGCTTTCGACCATACCTACACCTCCAGGCCGAACCCATGCCCATTCCCGAGTTGAGGGAGGAAGCAGACGATTTGCGTGCGATCAGACGTTCCTCCATGGCACGGTCGAGAGCACTTGCCTCCTGTTGCACGGCACTGAGGTCGACCCCTTCTTCGGCGAATGCATTCCGGCGACGACCCCACTCTCTGTCCTCTTCGCTTGGGGACGAAGCAAGATCTGAGGATACCGGAGACGCACGGCCGCCCTGAATGGCCTTTTCATAATCGAGTAATTGGTAAATAAGGCTATGACGGAGAGAAATGAAGCACGGCAAGGAAAATGAAACAGGGAGCGTGCTTACGACATGTTGGGACCCACATGTCTGCTTCTGTCCTTCACATAGGAGTATGCAGCCTGCATACCTTTGAGCTCCCATACGTCTGGAGGGACGTTTGGTGCGCGGGTTGCGGCAGCACGCATGACAATGGCGATCATCAAGGTCGCAGAGCGAGATACACCGCATTGACAGCTAAAATGGGAGTGAGAATAGGGGTATGTGGGTGGATGGTACATACTGGATAAGGATGCCCTGGTTGCGTTGGAGGGCTGCGTCGACGAAGGCCATTGCTGTGGGAAAGCCATCTGTGACGAGATTGCGCTGTCCGTGTGACCAGCTTAGCTTGAGATAGTGCATTGCGGGACGACCGGAAGGGGGGTGAGGGGGGTAGTAGGTAGAGGAGGACGAAGAGACGGAGAGCTTGGCATGGGAGATGGGGATTGGGGCGGAAGCGAAGGGACGGGCGGGCTGTGGGACAGCAGATTCGAAGGGAGAAGGGACCTCCCTAGCAACGTTGAGGATGGCGGATATGCCAAGCTCGCGGAGGGATTGCCAGTTGCGGGCATTGTCTTCTGATCCAAGCCAGATGTGGGGGAGGATCTGGATGGGGCCGGCAGCGTAAGGTATGGAGGGGGAACCGTCCTCGTCTTGCCTGTGGATAGCATTGGATAAGGATGTATTTTGAAGGGAGAGGACGGAGGGACGACGGGGACGGACGGGAAGGTGTGTATCGATGGCGGACGGCGGGAGTTCAGTTGGGGAGAGGAGGGAGAAGGAGGTGGTATTTGGGGAGGGGAGGTTTATGGAAAGGTTTTTCATGTTTCGGGCTGAGCGGGGTTTGTGAGGGATGGGAGAAGGAGGGGGGGATGGGGAGGAAGGTGAGC
>JBBPMO010000043.1:0-79339 GCA_038090315.1 Xanthoconium stramineum
CCCTATTTTTGTTATCAGAATCACGGAGAAGGACGATAGAGAACCCAAATACGCACCTCCGAGTCCCGGCGTATAACCTTGGTGTGCGTGACGCCGTTGACAGTGGAGCTCGACCAGCTCTGAGAGATCCACCTCCCGCCATTGCTGCCGTTTCCGAACGTCTGCGTCCTGCTGCTCCCTGCACCTCCGCCACCAAAATCAAATGGAGAAGGTGACATGGATGGGACTGGGAAAGTCCCGTTGAAGAACCCACCACCAAAGGGGTTGGGGTTCGCTCCAGCACCGCGGTGTTCGAACGGACTCTCATTGAAGAAGGGATCGGGCCCGAACGCTCTGTGGAGGTCTCCGAATATCGAGTTGAATAGGACGAACGGGTCTGTGAAGGCGCCCCTCTGGCCAGGTTGTGGGCCAAATCCGAAAGCGCCGAAGGGATCCATGCGAGGAGCACGGGAGAAGGGGTCGTTGAAGAAGGGATTGCGGGAGAAGGGGTCTGAAAAGGGGGTGGGTCCGTTGCCAGCCGCTCGGGGAGCAAACTCTGGAGGGGGCCAGACACCATGTTGATCGTACGCTGCTCTGCTTTGGGGGTCATGTAAGACTTCGTATGCATTGTTTACCTGTACGTGGGCGTAAGCAAGCAACGAACGGCAAGACCAGCGACTGCGGTGTGTACTTTGCGGAACAGCTCCTCAGAAGCGGATTTCTCGGCCGCGGAGGCGCCTTGGGGCAGGCGGTCAGGATGGGTCTCCAGGGCCTTTCTCCTGTAGGCCCTTCGGACTTGGACAACGTTTGAGCACCGTGGGCATGGCTTAGAGCTTATCGTGACTTACTTTCCTCCTCGGTCGCATTGCGGTTGATGCCCAATGTTTCGTACAGATTTGTGGCCATGACCTCGTTGATGAGAAGCTAGAATACAAGTAAATTTATAAGACGTGAGTGAGGGTTGGGGATGAGTAGAAGCACATGAGGACCATGGGCGTACAGCCGTGACTCAGACATGCTGAGCGCAAGCTGTAGTGGCTGTCCTCTACATTTCCAATAACTTCCCTGCCACGAGGCAGCTGGCGGGTATTTTCAGCACTACTTACTAGGTTATGGGTCTTCAAGAAGTCGTACTCTGTGCCACGGAACCCCAGCCGTCAGGTTCGGGGCCAGCACAAGCTTCGGGACCAGGCGCGTTCGTCTTGCACGATCTTCAAACAAGCAATGTGCTCGCGTCCTTCAAACAAACGAGTTCCGCACCACATTGCAGCGCCTTCGTAGAAACTAAGGATGGTCAGGGAGGAGTTATGTTCGCAGCACAATCAGACAAGGCGTTGTTGAACGTCTATAATTTTCAAAAGGCGTGTATTCCTTCTGATCAACTACTCGTAACTGACAAATCGACAAATAGGACCAGATCGCCCTAAAGGTGGTCTTGCCAGAAAAGCTGACTTGTCTGGCGTTGGATCAAAAGGCGAGGTACTGCGCTGGTGGTACTGCTCAGGGACGCGTGTACCTCTGGGAGGCGCGTTTCATTTCGTCTTTCTCAGTGTGCCCCTAATCATGAATCTCGGGACAGTAGGTCGCGTCGGGCATTCTCTACCATTCTTGGGATGCTCACTATCGCCAAGTAAACGTGCTCAAATTCACCCACGACGGAACAGTATTGGTGTCTGCAAGCGAAGATTCTGGCATCAGCGTTTGGTCAGTGTCCAAGTCCGTATTTTCGTGGTATAAGATAGTCCTGTAGACTAAATCGGACCTGCCTTCAGACTGGTGGATAACGATCTCCAAAATGATCTCCCTCTTCCACAATTCACACTGTCGGACCACACTCTCCCGGTCATGGATCTCGTTTGCGGTCTAGGCCGATTTCCGACGTGCCGCATATTGACTGCATCCCTGGACCACACAGTCAAGGTGAGCAGACTGTCAAAGTAGATGGTCTCGACTGACAACGCGATTAGTTGTGGGATCTAGCCACGCAGTCCTTGATGACGACGTTCCATTTCCCAAAGCCAATACGCTGCATCGTCTGGGACATCAGCGAGCGTCTCTTCTTTGCCTCTTCGCCTGATGGATACATCTATCAGGTAAACCTATTTCGCGAACGGGAAGTAAAAAACAATGCAGGAGCATTTATCGAAGCTGTCGGGGGCGCAGGCGCATCCGACGTAGTCCGTTTCGAAGCGGACGGCGCAACAGAGCGGAAACGGCTCAT
Organism: Xanthoconium stramineum; assembly: GCA_038090315.1. Taxonomy (NCBI): domain Eukaryota; kingdom Fungi; phylum Basidiomycota; class Agaricomycetes; order Boletales; family Boletaceae; genus Xanthoconium; species Xanthoconium stramineum. The sequence goes on from JBBPMO010000043.1 coordinate 2,201, forward strand.
TCACGTTGGTCAGCCCGTGACGGTCCTTTGTATCTCCTTGAACGGGTCGTTGCTCTTGGCTGGGACAGCGTCAGGGCTTATACACCTCTACGACATTGCGTCGCATCAGTTTCTGCGAACGATCTCTACACATAGAGGTTTGTCGATCTCGTTCCTTGCGACGATGCTCAAGCCGCCCGACCTCGTGGGTCATATCAGTCTTTCTCTGAACGTGGCCAGCGTTTCCGATGCTCGCGATGTGATGCCAGTGCGGCCAGTTGCAGCATTCCATCGGATGAAGGATGTGACTGCAAGAGAGCTACACGAGGTGTCGATGATGTTGCCGATCACGAACGAAGTAAGTTATTTGATGTATCCCCTACACTCCACTGCTAATTTCGACAGACATTACAAATCGGCGGATGTGAATACGATTACTCGGAATGTGAATTTCAGCGGGATCTATTTTCTTTCGTTCAGCCGACGGAAGCAGAACTTTTGGGAGCCCCATTGACAAGTAGGGTTGCAGAGCTGGAGGCAGAAGTGGAGCAGTTGAAGGAGCAGCTTGGGAAGGCCAAGGGCGTGAATGATGCGATATGGCAGATCGTCGTGCAAAAGGTGCTCAAGGGTGGCAGTAATCCGCAGTCTGGGTTGGAAGGCGATGTTCAAATGGCTGAGTAGTAGGCGACGTGGCTGTGATACCGCGTGAACAACGCCCAAGTTGTAACCTCTCCTGACGTCGTGTGACAACAATTGACAACGACGAGCACGTTTGCCGATTCAAAAATGGGCTTCAGACAAGGCGCGGTGCTCGCATCTTGCTCGTTTTTCCTTGGTGTGTTGCGTTCCGTGTGCTGGTGCTGCCTAATGTTCCTCATCTTTCATAAGGGGTGCTGTTTATTTGTCTTTTCGTCGACTACCGTATCGTGTATCAGGACTTGACAGAGGACGCCATCAAAGACGGATTCCAGTTTTACGCTACGTTCTTCAACGCACCCCCCGCCATCAAGGTCGGTCGGTCATAGGACGTTGCTAGCCAACTAAACTGGGTTTAGGCGCTTTTACACGGCTTCATAGGAGTTGGGTTGACTGGTCTCGTTGCAAAACTCGTACAATGGGACGAGAGCGCCATCTTCTTTGATGGTTCTAGTTTGGGTGAAGTCCTTTTGGCAGCCTTGTGTGGCATGGCGTACTCACGACCCGTCCCAAGCCGCCTACCTCTTCGCAGTGTCCGTCTATCTGGCTGTGTCAATCCCATGCTTACGCACAATGGTGACTCCAACGGAAGCGGACACCGTGAGTGATCGCATCGAGGCGATGAGGATCCTGTCGGCGGGGAACACGATTATGATCCTTGTCCTTGGGGCCATACTCGGGTTACAGGTAAGTCCTGATTACCGATCGCGTAGGCCGTGTGCCCTGGTTCTCGGGTGGTACGACATCGTTCGACGTACCCCCGTTCTTTTCCCAGACCGGAGACACGTATCCTCGCGGCGTCCTCACAGCCGAAGGTGTTGGCGGTGCTCTCAGTCTTCTGTGAAGGCTGCTCAGGGCTTTCTTTGTTTTGTTTCTTGCACCCACGTGCAATTATATTTTATAGCCCACTGATATTTATTTTTGGGAACAGGGTGGGCAGGAATACGCACGCAGGCTGGAGCTGAAGGAACTGGCGAGAGTGGAGAAGGCGGAGAGAGAGGCGGCTGCAAGATCAACCACGGAGAAGGACAAGAAGGAATGAAGTTCTCTTGTGCTACGTGATACCGTAGTTGCATCACTTGAATTTTGCTTTCGCTAGAGAGCTCCTGAGAACGACGAGGAGGACCGAGAAAGCGTGAGAGGTTGGCCAAAGGTTAGCTAGCCCATATTTGTAGTTATCCCCCTCAACGCCTCGGACTCGGAGCACCTGCCAGCACCCCAGAACAAGCGGAAGTTCTCCCAGTCCGAGATGTCGTCAAGCAAAATAGCGACGTTGCTGGCTTGGTGTGCGGAAAATCGCATTCAAGTCGACCCGACGCTTCAGATCGTCGACAGCCAGCAGCAGACTCTCCATCCCAGCCCTTGCCACGAAGCCGGATCGATAGCTTCCGACTCGGACAAGCCCTCCCGCGAACGCGGACTCTCCGTGTATTCACGCGAAGAATCCATCGAATGCAACCGCACCCGTGAGTTTTCATCAAACCATCTCGCCGTTCTGGTCGCACAAGGAATCCCTTCCCTTGATCCTTCATGCGTCGTCGCGACTTGATTGCACAGACCAACACTCTCCCGTCATTTCAGACTGGAGGGCGTTGATCTCGGCGTTCGAGATTATCACATTTATCTCCTAGTCACCTATTTTTGGGTTCAAAGGGACTCCGTCTTTCTCGTGTACTAATTTATCCTTGGGTATCGCAGTCGTGTATATTCCAAAGACCGCCATTTTATCTGTCAAATCGTGCTTCTTCTCCCAGCGCATGTCATCCGTGCCATGTGGCCACGGCGCGCACCTTTCCCTTGCTCTCGCGCTCTATGGCGAACTGTGCGTAAACTTTCTTTTATGGCCGTATGCAGCGATGCTGACCTGCGCTGCTACCGCCCTTGGTGGCGTCGGTTGGACGCGTTCGAAATCCTCTATCGTGACATTTCTCACAAACGCTAAAAATAAACCTCTTGTAATGCACCTCTACTTGGATGAATGGGCGAACATCAACGCCAACTCCACTTCGCTCGCTTCTCCGCTTCCCATGTCCCAACCTATGAATCCGGGATTTTCCCTTGCGGCGGATTAATTCTGGCCACGCAATGATGGGACCCTGACTGTGACTACGTCTCCTTTCTGATGGTCTCAACACGACTTGCGTTACCACAGCTTGCTCGGCCCCCGTTCTCGATGGTTTGGTTACCTCCAAAGCCTGCCGCGGGAAACAGTGGATATCGCCGTGTTTTGGGGTGTCAACGATGCCGTAGGAACTCGACCGTGCATTTGTGCAGCCCGCGGATGTTTGATCACCAATGACACATCCAGTGCAACAGCCCAGCAACGAAAAGCCAATTTTCCCAAATGCCCATTTTGCGTTTGGTGGCACGATAACCAGATTGGAAAGGAGTGGCTCGAAGTCACCGAGGTCGACCGGGAACAGTTAGGTTTGATGGTGAGTTGGATAACCCTGTGTTTGGTTCATTTTGCTGTGTTTCATTCTACATATCCCTGAACTTTCTTTTATTCCCCTTGGGTCCGCATTTGCCTTGCACCCCGCTTATTGTTTCTGGATCCTTCGGGATTAAGGCTTCTGGACGGGACATATCACCCTTTCCAACTCCTTACAACTGCCGTGCCAATCTGCTCTTTGTCGGCCGTCCCCGCTCACTTTGGTTACTTCCGGATGGCCGGTATGGCACCCAGTGATCCTTCAACCACTGCTCGCAGACCCTTTTGTGATGCCTTAGCTTGGGACTTCATATCGCCAGGTAGCTGTCCGCGTCTTCCCGTATGCTACGGCATGCGGGATTGCGCGTGCATGGTGACTGATGGATGTGGCCATGCAGTGGCGGGCACGCCTCCGTTTACGGTCTAGCTCATGTATCGGTGTACGAGCAAACCGGTCAGGTGTGCGGCATTGACCGTGGCACGGGAATGTCCGGGGGATCTTTTGATCTGTTGTGTTACTTTCCCCGTCTTGTGACCGCACCACGTCAGATGCCGGTCCAGACAGGCCGCAGCAAGGGTCTTCATTTGCTATCAGGAAAGCACGTTACCCTCGTGGCTGGCTCTGCAATAATCGACTCGATCGGTGTCCGCTTGACATTGAATTTCCCGGATTCGATTACCACCCCCTCGTTGTTTCTATTTTGCATCATCAATGGTGTCTTCATTCTCGGTGATCGGGTCCCTGTTGTATTTATTATATTCGTCTTTCACACTGGACGCAAATACTGTCTCGACACATTTACTTCCTTATCTGCCGCACCATTAGGATTTGCGCAGACGAATTCCCCCCTGAGTCTCCGCAGCAGAATCGCAAACGATTTGATTGCGTTCATCTTCCTTTAGCCTTCGTTTCTCAGTTATTGATATCTTCATGATTTCTTTTTTGACTCAGTTCATCCGTTTACGGGCAAGTAACTGACGCGTAGATTGCAAGCAGGAGGAAATACGTCGGTACTTCCACGACGTCGTGGAACCCACGTTCCACGCGGTCTCGACTAACCCTGGGCTAGAATGTGATCCATTGTTTGACAGGCGAGATAGACCCGGGGATTCTACTGCAGATACCGAACCAAGGGTATACGGGGTTACATTCCCGGGATTTTGTCACGCTTATTCACTCGTTTCGACACGTGCATTCTGGGTGGATGCGTATCATGGGTTAGCAATGGTTCCAATTGCCGACGCGTAAGTTGCTCCTCACCTCTTGTTGACCAACTTTACACGGAGCGTGGCATTGACGCCACGAGGCGCACATGTCCAAAAATGGGCACCCTTTTCCTGCTTTATTGGTTGCTACCTCCCTCCTATGACGCCTTGTTCATATTGCGAACGCGGCGTGCATCTGATTGAGAATCTCAAATTTCTGTTACGCCTGCCGCTCGGGTAGACAGCAAGTGACCGTTGCTACCCTCTACCCCTGCTTAATGTGCAGTCCCATAGAATGGCGCCACCGCGCTTCATCGTGTTGGTGGGGGGACATCGATGAAAGAGGTTCCATTCTGGTGGCTTGTTGGTTTTCCATGCCTGTTGACCATGGTCTTTCTTGCCGTTTAACATGTGCAAATCTGACCCACCTCCCAGTTTCAATCATACGAACGATAATCATGTACAAATGGAGGTGAGTAAATAATGAAGTCCGATCCTTTTTCCCATGTCGCACTCTATCGGGCGGAGGGACGAAGGTCTCTTCTCGCCCATTGCTGCTTTCTTTGGAGAACCTATGATGAATTGACGAGTCTTGCTTGCAGAGCGACTATGACGTTTGTGTCGAATGCGGCTCTCTTGCCGAATGTGAGCACGATCGCGAAACGGAAAGTGCGATTGCGCCTGTTTCACTCCCGTCAAATATACATCCGCTGTCACATGACAGTACCCCAATATCCAACGAGACCGACTACCTGGAAATGCGTACAGTGCGGCCTATCCTTCCATTTAGTGAAGTGTTCAACACGTATGGCTCCTTGCCCAACTCAGCGCTCCTCTCCCGATATGGCTTCCTACTCTCCGAGAACGAACATGATACCATCCGGATGGTACTTGATCCGTTATCGACAATGAAAAGCCTGTTCAAGTATGTGGGGCTGGAAGGACCAGCGGATGACCATGCCGTCACAGGAGCTTCTCCCTTCGGACGCTTTGTAATCAGGAACTCCTGCAGGGTGGGTGACTTTACCGATCACCGCGGTGCTGACTGTGAACTTCATTTACGATAAGGGACAAGAGCCCTACGTTCAGGGTATCATGAACAACGAGACCACTCCTTCGTTGTCCGTGCCTGTTGATTCTTGGGAAGGGTCAATGGATCGATTACCCCACGTTCTTGCTTACGTTTCAGGTATATGGAGTTGGGATGCGGCATGGGGGGAGCGAGACGACGGACTGGTATTCAATCAGCGACCTTTGCTAACTGGGCCAGTTCGGATGGCGCACGACTTGGTTATCAACTCGGACGGAAAGATGTCACACTCCCTCTGGCTGTTTTGCATCCTTGTGGCCTTAATTGCTGCTCGGTCGCCTCTATGGACCTCTCTTGGCGATCTGATGGAAAGGGCCGAACGCGGACCTGAAGGCGTCGCTTCCCTGACAAAATCCAAAGTAATGTTAATTCACGTTCAGAGATACGTGGAGCGTCTTTGCGATTTCCATGATGGGGACAGCGGCATGGAGGGCGGTGACAATCATGGATCAACGTTCTCTCCTCCTTCCCCCCATCCAGCGCCTTCATCACTTAAACTGGATTACGGCATGTATACCGAACCGGGCAGTTTCACACAGCCTGTTACCCAGGCGCAACCTAGGCCTTGGCTTGTAGCAACACCCGGAGGCATGTCGACTTCCATTGCTACAGGCTTGGGGATGGCTAACCCTTCCTTGAATTCATTTGAATTAGAGGTTATCATGGGTCGGCCCCTCGAAACCGGACCCCAGGACCCCGAGATAAGCACGCGCTTCTCGCCGATACCGCAAGCGTTATCTAAACACTCCCAAAGTCCCTCGATACCTACGCTAGCAGCAACAAAAGAGTCATATCAGGCAACGTCTTCTAAATCCTCGATGGCGGACCATACCACTGGATATAGCGTTCAGCGCGACCGTAGTCACAGTGCGGAGAGAGAGCGGCCCCCGAAGCGCATCCGCCGTTACAGCGATGCTATCGCGACAAACCGTGTCGATGTCGATGAATTAGGCAGGGCCACCCCCGAGTCCGCACGACGACAAGGGCAAAATCGGCAGCTCTCTGATGCATCCGATGTCGATGGCGACGACGTACAGACGACAACCGACGACGACGCGATGCACCGAGTGGCGATGCTGCTCGCGCGCGTAGTGGTTGGTCTCTGTCACGACCGATACCGACCTCCGACGCTTCGCAAAGGGCAGCGCGGGATTGGCATGACCGCCGCCGAACTCGGGGACTTGCTTGACGTGAGTGTCTTTCGTTCGTGCGTCAGTTCGTCTTCCTTGTCGTACGTTTTGTACCCCCGTTGGCGCGACCCTGATTGTCCGAGCACGGGAATGACCAGAGTTGGGTTCTGTTATAGCGGCGAAGATCTTTGGCGGCTATGATGACCGTCACAGGCGAAGCGTACACGGCCCCAACGACCCGCATCGATATGACTGTAGGGGTGGGCCACTTACGGATGCGGGACCATATGAATCATAGTGCAAACCACCCCCTTGGTCCCCGCTTCTTCGTAGCGGAGCAGGGTAAGGGGCCCCCTCTTCTCTTCCCGCGTCCGGAAGGTGGGGTGTTTCTTTTGTTTCCGCTCTGGTTCCCTATTCAGTCGACGGACTGACTTGGGAGACTTTTCCTGTCGAACTCTGATCATATTTTTCCTATGACACTATCCTTTTCGTCATGCTGTAGAGAGGCGGAGAGGTGGAAATGAGCTGATCGCCGTCACTCCTAATTCATCAGCCTGTGTACGACGTGCAACGGGATTCATGAGAATTGTTCATATCCCGCCGCACAACTATCCTTTAGTGGATATTATTTCCCCTTCGTCACATGAAAGCGCCCCTCTGATGTATTCCCTCTGGTTCACGCATCCTGTGTTTTCACAAGCTGCCGCTGTCTTCGATGTTCTTGGGCAAGACGTCACTTTGGTGACATCGTCCTGGGGTCGCTAAGACGATCGTCATTTCCGCAACCGCGGGGTGCGGTGCTGTGGCACCTATCGTCACCGATCGGTGACAGGTGACTTTTCCCATTGTTTCCAGAATCGCTCGAAGACGCCCATTGTCCACCGTATATGGTATCAGGGCCCCTGTGACTCGCAACAGTCGTTTCATTGTCATTGTTCTTTGCCGCCCAATGCCATTGTCTTTTTTTTTTTCAGAAGCATGGGCATACGACGTGATGCTACGAAGAAGCGGTTGTAGCATTGTCTCTCGGCCGTTTCATTTGCTATGTTTCGCGTGTCGGATGCGTAACTGATGGGTATGATCTTTGTCTAGGAAACACCCGAATGTATGTATCGTACGCGGAGTGCCCTTGTTTTAGCGATCAGTGAACGGTCAGTCGTGGAAAGTTGTGCGGCGCGTTGGGGAGTCATTCTGGGGCAATGACTTGAATCAGGGCCGGGTAAATTAGGGGATCTCGAAACGAACACATATGTATGTGTATATGTGTGTGCTTTGTAAGGGTTCATGCATGAATCAGAGCGGCGCGGGAAGCAAGAATTTTAGATGGTGTCTACAAAGGAAAGAGGCGGCTTCCCGTTGGCGATGCGATGCCCTCTAGCGTGTTCTTTTTCATCAAAGGCTAGACTCATCGGGCACGGCATGCCCGATTTAAAGGCGTCGGGAAGCGGGATGACGAGAGGGCGGGGAGGCGAAGGGAAGATGGATTGATGTAGTGTCGTGTGAGTGCGGCTGCGGATGACAAGGTATACTGGAGACGTTGTGGGCGTGGACGGCTTGACTGGTGCGGTACACGGTGACCCGAAGCGAGTGAGAGAGTGCGGTAGGGAAAGTCAGATCATACGATCGAGCGGAGGGTGTCGATCGGGTACAGATGCAAAGAGCGAGGGATGCCGTAGAGTACGATTTTTCATATTGGACTCGGAGTCAGATCGCGGGTTAGCTCCGTTTCTCCGATGGGTGGGAGGAGGGAAGGAGCAAGGGTGAGATCAGGAACGGGGTGAGAGAGTACCTGAGGAGCAACGGTTGAGAAAGAGAGGACGGATATGGATATATCGCGCTTATGTGTATTGCAGGGAGACGACGAGAGGGAGCCGACGGTGGCGTCCAGCGATGACTACTATATGGTACTACCTATCTATTCGGGTAGGCGGGGCGGGGGATAGGGAGGGGGGGGGGGCGTGCCAGTGGCGTGTGGGTGGTCCGCCGAGAAGAGCACTGGTTGGGGTTCTGTCGGAAGTACTGCTGAACCTTGGATTCCTGCCATGCGATCCGTCGGGAGCTGAGACCCGGTTCCGTGATCCTGTGTTGTACTCAGTAGCGACGGGGACCCTAGTAAGTAGGCTTCGTGAGGGTGCTCCGAGGGTCCCTTGGGTGATACTGCGCCGCGTCTGACTCGACTGTTACCAAGGGATGTGGTGTGAGTCACAAAATAAAAATATAAAAATAATAAAAATAATAAATTATTAGAGGTATTACGGAATATGTGCTCGATCGACGAGGTGTAAATTAAATAATTGAATTGGCTGAGAAAGGAAGAATAAGGGTCATCCTGATTTGGTGTAGGCGAGATCTGTCAACTGGATCTTGGGTGGTCTGGAAAAGGCAGTCGAATATATAAGAAGGGGAGGGAAACGCTCGTCCTGCTGCACGCCCAACCTCGACCTCTTTTTTTTCTCGTCTCCGCCATGGACGTCGACTGGTGTCTTTCCTGCGAACGCAAACTCGTACGTCCAATACTCTCTCTCCAGTGTCCCCCCCACTCAAATCTTGCACAGGATGACCTTGGCCCATACTGCTCGCCAGAGTGTCTTTCCTACGCGCAGCCTTCTTCCTCTCTCTGTGCACATCCCTGCCCTCTCCCCTCATCCGGCACGTACCGCATTCGCCAGTGGGCACAGGCAATCCCCCCGCACATCCCCGCCGGTGCACCCACCCTCCCCTTTGCGGATCTCCCACCCGCGTCCCCCTCTCTGCTCTCGGCTGAGCGCCCCCCTTCGCCCCGCGCACGTCACCAGCCAACTCCAAAGCTTATCGAACGTACAGCCGCATCCACCCCTCTCCCCACCCTTTGTATCTCGTCCCCTGCACATGTACGCCCCCCCCACCCCGCACGAGCGCCGTCCCACTCCTACTCGCGCCCAAACACGACTTCCTGCATGAGCGAGGCAAGCACATCCCTCTCGTCTCTTCTCACAGAGCCCATGATCGCCACACCCGACGAGGACCTCTCCTTTGGTGCCAACATCGGCGCATTCGTCCGCTCCTGGGTCAACTGCGACCGCGTAAAGAACGCAAAGGAGGACTACGTGCCAGTGATAGAGAAAGTTACAGATTATTTCCCCCCTCTTCCCCCTCAGCAGAAGAAGCCTTCATCTTCGCCCTCGTCGTCTAAAAAATCGAAAAAGACGCCCCCTCAATCCCCCGCACCCGCCTTCCGTCGCAAGCAGTCCGTCAAGAAGGTAGCTCCCGCTCTAGACAAGTACCGTCCGACCTCTGCCCACTCCCACACCCCCACTCCCGTCATCTTCCCCTCCTGCCGAGCTGCAGAACTATACTGGGTCGGCGGCCAGGATGAAGACGAAGACGAAGACGAACAGCAGATGGTTGTCGCTCCTCAAGCCCAATATCACCCCGCCTACTATCAGAAGTACGAGCCCCAGCGAGAAATCGACCTCGTCCACTGGACCCGTGCACCATCTCTCTCTTCTTCCGTTTCCAGTACCAACTCGTCGGTCCTCCTCATGGCCCCCAAGTGCCGGGACGCTACTGGGGGCAGCAGGAGCACCCGTATGATCGCGGCATAACTCTTATTCCTCTCATTTCAAAATTTGTTTGTTGTTCAAAAATTGGGACGCTTCCACTCCGAGTCGCGACGGGTTGTACACCGCATCTTCACCCTGTTGCTATCCCCCTTTTTTCTCTGTATGACGGTGCTCGCATTGAGCACACACGACAACGATCCTTTTCTTTCAAAATTCTCACGTAACAACCACACTCATTTTCCCCTTCTCTTTCTCACCTCACTCACACTTGTATATACGTGCATATACACACATAGATGCTCTCCCTTCTTTGCATGCTTCCTCTCGCATAGACACCCCTCATCTGTTTTCTCTTCTCGGGTTTCGACCGAGAATATAGCATTGATTTATTGTACGATAGAGCCCGCCCTGCTGCGGATGGATGGAATATTATTCGTGTTCTTGGATTCATTCATTCGGACTGACTATGAAACTCGTACTTGGCAACGCTACAATCATGCTTCTCACGGGAAGCCCTCCCTCAGTGGAGCAACACAGCACCAGAGCTGAATGCACCCACGAAACTCGTGGTTCCCATCAGACAAGAAGTGGAGCGTTGTACTTTCAGGGCAGGCGTAGGGTTCATCCCATTTCTGCGAATGAACCGATGTTCGGGCGGTCATCTGACACTTCCCTCCGGAAATGCCTTCGCGGGAGACGGCGGTAAAAGGCCTCGACGCCCACTCCTACTCGTTGTGGTTCTCACCTCGCTGGTCGAACGTGGCGGGAGTTTCAGATTTCCCTTCGGCCGAACAAAAAGATGCTGTGATGCCGCGAATACCCTAGAACATCGAAGAAGGTCACCTGTACGCCAGGGGAACCCTTTTTATTATTGTATTGACAGCCTTTGCGAAGGGATGCCCACGGGGTGTCTCCAGAACACCCCCTCCGTGAGTAAACCCCCACAGACGAGTACCCTAGTCTTTTGATAGAGTTTCACCAGCTCCAATTCCATGTGTCCGCAGGCGCTCAGGTGGGCGCAAGCGACAAGCATGACTCCACCTGGGACTATCCCACCGACCAAAATGGCTTTTCCCGCCCCCAAACAGCCGCGGACGGCCTGGCCCATTCGACATTTCCTGTGGAGAGTGCAAACGTGGCACAAGGATCGGACTTGGACAGAATCTCGCACGCAGAGTCACGGGTAACCTAAGGCTGACGTATCCCATAGTCCTACGTCGTAGGGTCACACAGCAAGATGAAAACCGAGGCGGAGGGCGGTTGAGAGGTGAAACGGCAAGCTGGCGGCGCTTCGAGACTGCTCCGCCACCGTACTGACTCGAGCGACGAGTATCATGTGGACCTGGGGCCGCCTCGTTCGACGATGATTAATAGACCGCCTTCGGCTGTTTGGGAACGGCAAGGCGATTGTACCCGACTCAACATCGGCAGAGACGACTCCCGATCCTGCTGTTGTTCAAGAACCGCGGGCATTAGAGGGATCTTTTTCATCGTTCAAGTGGGTCTCAAATTGTACCAGTTATGGTACTCCTTGGCCGTGACGGTCAAGTTTGGCGACGCTGGATGTCTATCAGTCATCACCTTCCAATTCGAAAGGGAAACCCCAGAGTTCTTTGGTACTCACCCACAGAACGTAATGCGGGATATCCATCTTCACCGCCGTCTCTGATCGCCGAACAATCCCCAGGATTCGAGGGCCAGCGTATGTTACAGAGTTGAAACTCGGCGCTGTCACTCGAAGAGCGGACGTAGGAGGGTGCAAGTGCGTCAGATTAGTGTGGTCAGATCGGTGTGCTTCCACGGGTAATCTATTGTTAGCAGTCACGTTCGGCGTCCTCGTGTTGCTATTCGTCGTGAGATCTATTGTCAGGAGTTTGTACTAGGGTTCGAACGTTCGCCTGACTGGTGCTATACACGTGTATCAATCACCATTCTTTCGAAGAACCGTTCACCGCCTCTGGGACTCGGCGTACGCCCTTCATTCGAGTTGAAACGTTGACCGTGATCGATCGTGCATGCTGGCTTGGATCTGCAATGCCACTCCTCATGGTGCGATACCGTCGTTCGTGTGCACACTAACGGCACCATGCTTTTGTCAAAGACCTGTTCATTCTCCACATGGACGAGCCAGTAGTTAATACCAACCTGGAATCTTGACATGCTGGTGTGTTGAAACGTTTTCCTCCATGAAGGCTGCCATTCGGCAGCATAAATGATCGACATCTTACGGTCGTGATGACAGCCGTGGCATCGCCTCGCTCAGCGTTGCAGTGAGCAGGTAAACTCGCAACTACATGTATCGACGCAACCATCAGGCCTAGTCGTGAATGCATCCCTGACTGATTCCCTCAACGCCGTACAAGCGACGATCCTCCTATTTCAGCCATATCATCCCTTGCCGCAAGGTACATGAGTCGGAACAACAATATACGCACCTGATAAGCTGCGACCCTGCTCAACGCCAAGATTCGCGGACGTTTGGGAGAATCGCAGTCTGAAATGCACCATGGTTCTATCAAGCTATCGAGCCAGAGGTGTCTTCTCTAGGTGCGTGTTCCCCTCCCCCTCATCAAGAACATCAAGGGGCCAGGGAGAACTCTTCTTTGTTCGCCGGGGCCGACAACTCTTATCGACTTGAATCCCTCCCCTGGGGACCTTGAATCCTGCACTGCCTGCGGGGCTGGATGCAACGGGTTCGCAATATAACCCCAAAAGAGGACGACCTGTTTGCTAATTTGATGGTGGTGGTGGTGAATCTCGTCATCGTGTACACATATAAGCTTACAAGTCTCTGCACCGGCACTGCAGCTGGGCCGGGATGGGTAATGTCTTATTGTCTTTTTTCTTGACTGCCAAAAGCTAATTTAAAGTATCCCGAACATGGCGCGCCGCGTACGTCGGGACTTGGTACCAAGTCGGACGGCGCAAACATCGCGACCGCACAGCATGACGCCTCCCACCATAGGACAATTGCAGACGCACACTTTTCGCGCAACCGTCCGCCCTTAAAGTTGGCTTTTAGGAGCTGCGTCCTCTTTGACGTTTCCTTTTGCGGTGAAAACCGACCATCGTACGGGAGACGCTCACCGCGGGTCTAGGTTCACCGCTTACGGGGATACGGACACGAGAGCACATGAATACGAAAAAGTGTCGACAACCGAGAACCGGAGATAGCGCGAAATAGAACGCGCAGCGCGTCTATTCGGTCCCGCAAACCATGATGCCTGCGTTCGGCACGGCACCCGCTCTTTGCATCCGAATATCGCTTGCCTCAAGGGCCCAACGACATCATACATAATCGTCAGCATGCGACGACGGAGGCGCGCGTCAGGGAAAATGAACTGCCTTAAAATTTGTCGAGTGGCGAGCGTCCGATTATGGAGGGTGCCGCAGCATCGAGGGCTTCTGATCGTTACATAGTAATTAGACTTTGCATAATGTCGTGCGGCGCGTCTTTTCAAACGTTCGGCGTGGGTATTCTTGGCGTACGTACCGAATGGATGGATGGAAAAAAAAAATATCATGCTGCTGTATGACGATATACTGTGCTGGTTCTGCCATTGTGACAGGGCCAACATTTTGGACGTCGGGGGATCACAGCCTCCGTTCGGCTCTTGCGTAGGCGGCGTGGGTACGGGCGGCAGCACCTCGGCGGCGGGCCCACTGCGGCGCAGACTTATTCCTCCATCATAGAACGTGTCACGTCGACCGACGCACTCATTTTAATCCGCTTTCCAAATCTTTCTCCTGACGAAAAAAAAAAATTCCGTAGCTCCGATGGCTGCCCCACCACCACCGGAACTTGAACACATCCGTTGGGGCGCATGCTGTGTCCTGTCTGAGCGATGCCGATTTGGATGAACCCCAATGCAAAAAAAAGAGCAAGGTTATGACTCCGATTCCAATGGATTGTCACCCTGACGCTCTGACAGGATCAGTGAACCCCTGTTTCCCTTTCAGGGCCACGAAAAATGGAGACGCTGTCATGCGCGCCCTTCATGATCGACCTGCGCGCCGACAGCGCGCGATTGCCGTCTAAATATAAGCATCCGCGTTACGTCCTTTGGAAGTAACATGTGCACTTGTGAAAATAAAAAAACAAAAAGACGGCGCCCGTCCTATAAATTTGGTGCATGCTAGCCTGGCTACCTGGATGTTCAGATTCGGCAGATAAAGGATGATGTGCACACAGTCCGGTTTTCTCGTCGGTCGCAGCACGGCATTGTAAGAAGATCCTCATCGGATGGGAAGACGCTGGGCTACCGGTTCAATATGAAACACCGGACCCCGTCCAGCAGCGAATTTTGGCTCTGGGAAGATGGCTCAAACAACCATCCGTCGGGATAGCATAAAGTACGGATGCTACCACTCCGAATGACAAGATGTGAGATGCCATAGAGCAAGAATCTGACGGAGACAAACTTTCTGAAGCGGTTGTGATACGGTCATGTGCTGATGCTCACACCTGCCATGTCATCAGTGCATTTGAGTTCATTTGACAGATGGTATTTAGACCGCCGCTCATCGCTATGTTGGTCGGTTCTGGGTGTATGTAAGCGTATCGTGTAGTCGTCAATGTTCCTCTTCAAGACAATTTCTTTCGTTGTTGGTGTGCGCGATCCGTGGAGAGGTATTAGGTTCAACTGTCGTATCAATGTGGCCTGGATGCCATCAAGGCTCTCTTCCCCAGGCACCCGAAAGGTGCGAAGAATGCGGCGGACATACTGGGGGCGTACAAAAGTAGCCTTGAACTAAAACATTTCAGGTAAAAAAATGACATGGCTGTGAGTGGCATGATAACCTTAGCCAAGGGCAATCAGAAGTCATTCTGACCGTGTCAAAAATTCGACTAGCTAAGAGGGTTATCTTGGTCAGGTGTCTGGTATGTGCTTACCAGGCAAAGTCTCATGAGGGCTAAAATCAGGGTATCCGCCTCAATAAGTAGGATCATGACAAAACCTTGTGCGTAAGCCCGCAATCTAATCAAGTGCTCTGGGAGCGAGCCGTAAATTTAATTTTGATGGCAGCGCCTCTGTGTTAAGACAAGTTGGATGCGGATTGGACAACGAACGCAAGGGAATATTGCTTTTGGAATTGGATGGGAATCTCTTGGAGCAGCCATCGTCATCGGTGACGAAACCAGGAGACGGCGCAAAGAAAATGGGGACCATACAACGAGCTCCAAACCTTTGTACGATATTCTCGGCGGTGACCTACTCACCAAGATATGCGTGCCTCACTGGATCGTTTTTGGGGCACATTCAATACGCAACCCTGGCAACTGTCGACTCAGGAGACGGGAGCAGTGAACAGCGATTTTCACGGAATACACTTATCTCCAAGTATCTCGGGCCCCAGAGAGTGCGCTCATATCCCTTTATCTTGGTGTCTGGTTCAAATTAAAGGTTAAGCCACGTTGCGAGCTCCACCGGCAACCCCTTGTCTCGGCTCGGGCGAGCTGTTCAAAATTCTTGCTGAATGAACAGTACATGGCTACCTCTCGGATACGGCACCCGGGCATTGAAGGCTGAGCGCTGAGCGTTCCCACACATCCGCTTCTTTGGTGTCGTAAATGATAGATGGCTGATCCAAGCCAGCTTCACTCTAGCTGCGCAAGGAGCGGGACAAAACAGGTGATATTCATGGTCACGTACCGTCATCCGTGCACTGGCCTCGAGAAAAAGGACCGCGTTAGGGATATCTGTGGCCACATCAGCGCTGACACATCACGGGCCCATTAGCGTCGTGTACGGAATCAATGCCCCCCAAACCTTGTGCGTGTTGGTGCGCCGCATCTGAGGAGAAACTGCATCTTGGTGCGCAGTTAGACAGGGAACTTTACGCATCGTGCCCCAAGCGCGTCAGCCTAGGTCCCATGGTCTCCAAGCGTTCCCTCAAATCCAATGCGCCGGGTTTAGAACGTCGGAACGACAACCGTGTGGCCTGAATCCCCACATGTCGGACGTCAAACTGTCAAGTGTATGAGGCACGTATGTATACGTTGATCGTGGCGCCGACTTTGAACGTTCAGCCGAGTGAAGTCTCACTGGCAATGGTTCCACGATATGATAGCGACATGATAGCCAGCCGACCAAGAACCGCCAAACGACTGTAATGGATTCACTGCATGATAAGCCCGGAACGGGCATAGATACGCCAAGGTTCTGAGCCCTCACGACATATAATTGAAGCCCGCGATAAGCATCGCATGTAGTGGTGGCAGCAAGTAAACCCGGATGGACTCCGACTAGTCTATGAAGGCACCAAAGGTAGCTAGGCGAGGGGAGAAGAGGGGGAGAAAGAAGTGGCTCTTCGACGCAACCGGTACACCGGGTTTGTTCACACGAACAACGCACCAGTTCGGAGCCAGTCAGATCCAAACTGAAACGTGCATGGTTTTGAAGTTACCGAGGAGATTTGCATTACCAACACAACGCCTTATGGCGTCGACATAGTAGTACATATGTGGTATCAGCGCTGCTCTGATAAGGATCCCAAATCAAGGTCATACGAATCCAAGTTCTCTAAGAAAAGTTCAACGTTTGTCGACTCGAATTCCCCATCCCCTCGTGTCATCAAGTACCGAGTCATCGATCTTATCAAGGCCCGCTCGAGGAGTGAAACATCACCAGAAAGGCAAGTGGCCCTCGATTTGCCACGTCTTTGGGAGTGCACGTGCGATCATCAAGATAGCACAACAGTCTGATAACGTTCGCACTAGAGCAAATGCAAAATCAGAAATGCCTCGTACTGTATCACTTCCGGATGATCCGTACCATAGGTGATCGTGCATGTCCAACGTACATCATCTGCGTCTATGGTGAACCAACACCAAATCGCGGCCCAGCTGGGGTGGTTGAGCTGGTGGTTGGTAGCGGGGGATTACCGGAGCACTCGAAGGGTGCCGTGAACGGGAATAAGAAGAAGTCGTGGTGGTGGTACGGGAAGAGGGGAGAGATGGATAAGGGTAAGGCTGAGCAGGTACTGGGGCTTGGGCGGGGGCCCAGTGAACGTGTCGTGGAGGTGGCTTGATCCCACGAGGTGGGGGGAAGGGAGGGGCCAGACCGCTCCCGTGCTTCGACGAGCGCGGAGGGGGGAGGGCTAAATCGCGCTTATGGGTAGGGTGGAACTGCAGATATTGCATAAACTTTGAAGGGCCTCGTTGAGGAGGATGGGGTCGCGCTGGCGGGCGCACCCCAGGGCCCTTGCGAGAAGGTGGGGGTGCACGCACGGCAGGTCCTTTACGCGCTGGTGGGGGTGCGCGCATGACAGGCCCTTTGCGTGAAGGGACTAGCGCCGGGGGAGGCTGGTGGTATCCTCGGCGGACCTGAGGAACAGGAGCAGGCCGTTTGGCGTGAACGCGGGTGACCATCGGGGGTGGTCGTTGGGCATGGTGGTGGCCCCGGGAATCGCGGGGTGGAACAGGTTTTCTGAACCTACTCAAGAATATGTCGAAGGTCATATTTAGCCGCAGTTGTGCTGAGAGGGAAGAGCGAGGTGGGTGGCGAAACTTGACCTGACGCGAGGCATTAAGAGGAGTTGGTGAAGATAAGAACAGCTAAGCTGTGAACAAGTCCGAACGGGAGCTGCCGTTAACATTCTTCTCTTTGAGCTGCAACGTCAGACAGAAGACATGGACCAATCACCAGCTCGCGGCGATTATGAGTCTGTGTTCGAGTTCTCGAAGTCGTTTCATCATCAAAGTGTTGCCAAATCCAATATGATACGCCGGAGATGATCGATGAGCACCGCACGACCATGAATACACGAGGTGCCTTACGAGACACAACATTCCATTCACCGACCGGGTCAACAGAAAAAGGCAACCGGTGTGACACGGCGCTGTGCTTGTTAGCAAGATAGGTACAACAGACCTTTTGTGATGTAAGCCAGGAAGTACATTTCATACGCCGACCAACATGATAGACGAGGAAACCGCATGCCCTGTTCTCCGTTCTGCCCTTCGGCCGCTGCAAATTCACACTCGTACAAAAATCACTGGGGAGGAGGTTGGAATCTGGAAAAAGATATTCGTCGTCACCGCTACAGTCAATGGGATGGGGAAATGATTACCCTGGGGGAGGGGGACCTCCAAACCCCGGTGGTGGGAAGGGGACACCAGGTGGAAAGCCTGGAGGCCTGAAACCGGGGGGAGGACCGGACATGCCTGGAGGAGGGAACGACATTGGGGGCCGTCCCATCGGGGGAGCACCCACTACAAGGGGATCAGGTGAATGAAAACAACGAGTTCGAAGAAAGAACGCACTCGGGGGCATCATTCCCATCCCACGACCGGCAGGCATTCCACGGCCAGGACTGGCAGGAAGCTGTAAGTTCGGTCCCATTAGATGTTCCATCGTGAACTGGCGAACAATGGGCACGTACGGCGTTCTTCTTATCCTCGTCGACAACTGGTGGGGGTCCTTCGACGCTCATACTGACTACTGTTTCGCCGCGTAGAATCACGAGGCCGAGCGTCCGCTTGATCTCTTGCTCAGGTGGCGTTTCCGTCTGACCAGGCTTTTTCTTGGGTCTCACACGTCGAAACTCTTCGCAATCCGCAAGGACCAGGTTCATGTGCCTATCGAAGGCGAGCATTTGTCCGGTCAACGCGCGACCATCGTTGATTGTGACTTTCAGACGCCAGTTGATGAGACTGAGCATTTTTCCGCCTTTTGATTTTGGAGGAGGCTGCGTTTGTTCGGACACAGGTCAGTAAGAAAATCTTTCATCGGATCTGAGAGCGATACGGACCATGATGGGCGCGATGATACGACGCGAGTACAACGAGCGATATGGAGCAAACGACGCGAGGCATTGTAGATTTCATTTGTACAAACATCTCCAAACACAAACAACAACGGCTCGGGAGTCGGTAAGGAGCCCGAGCAACGCCTGATGACCAAGGCCATCCGTTGCTCGCATTTCGGTCGTCTGCTCCGAAACTTTGAGATGAGCGGACACCCTTAAATACAGAGCACGATCCACTGGTTCACCGTACATAATCATGCCATTCGACACAGCAATCACCCGCATGCTAGGCAGGTTGCAGAAGCTCATGTCCCCAAATCGCATATGTGACGTCGTTCTCTCCAGGGATAGACATTCCCATCATCGCGGCTCCAATGGCGGGAGCAAGCGGTGGCTTGTTAGCAGCCAGGGCCACCGCCGGAGGAGGCTTTGGGTTTCTAGCAGCAGGTATGATTACACACCTCGCGCAGGCAAGGTGACTGAGCCTCAGAACAGCTTACAAAAGCGCCGAGAGTCTGAGAGGCGAGTTATCTCTTGCCCGTGGATTACTCCAGTTGGCACCCTCGGACCCCCTTCCAATCGGCGTTGGTTACCTGTGCTGGCAGTTAGAGGACCCAGCGGCCAAACCGGATGTTTTACTGTCGGCCGCCCTCGATCATCATGTGCGCGCGATCTGGCTTGCCTTTGGCAATAATCTCAAGCAGTGGATCCGATTTATTCGCGACTATGACGCTGAGCACAATCGCATTCGTCCGACCACTATATTTGTCCAGATTGCCTCCGTCAAGGAAGCTCTTGTTGCCTCGGAGGAGTGGAAAGTGGATGTTATTGTCGCACAAGGTTTGATGATCTAGTTAGATAGCATAAGGCAGTCAATCTCACTCGATGAATTTCCACAGGTAATGAGTCAGGAGGACATGGCTATGGCTCTGCACCGCCGCTTTTTATCCTAGTCTCCTCCATTCTCGCCGCATTGCCCCAAGGGGGACCTCCTGTGCTCGCCGCAGGGGGCCTGGTTACCGGTAGCCAAGTTGCCTCTTTCCTTGTCCTCGGGGCCGCGGGCGCTGTACTTGGAACACGTTTTCTGATGACGCCAGAGAGTCTGTACAGCGATGCCCAGAAAAAAGCTCTTGTCGCCGCCAAGTCTGGTATGACAGTACGAACCATGGCATTCGACCGTGCGAGAGGTACTTTGGATTGGCCTGCAGGCGTGAATGGGAGAGGACTCTATAATCACACCGTGAAAGACGTGGACGACGGAGTCAACATCGAGACCGTGAAGGAGAAATTTCAAGCTGGTGTCCGTGACGGTAACCCCGACAGAATGCTCGTATGGTCTGGCATGGGAGTAGGTCTCGTTTCAGAGATCAAGAGTGCCGAGGTCGGTGTTTGATCCTGTCACAACTGTTCATCGGCTCATCATGATGCCCAGGACATCGTTCGGGAGCTCGGCGATGATATGCTGCAACGTTTGAAAGCTGTCTCAGAGCTGACGCGATAAGGGATGCTATCGAATTTCAATGATGATGGTGTTAGGATAGAACTGATCTTAATATCACCACCTCTCAGCCGCTCGTCGGCCTCTGCATGCGTTCCCACCGTATCAGCTTGAAGTGCCGCTCAATCAAGGGTCTTCGCAGGCTACAGAATTAGAAACGCCTGCATGACCGAATGGTCCAAGTGCGGGTCATGATTTCTGTAAATTTAGCATCTGACCCTCGCAGTCCCAGCGGAAATGAAGGGTGAGTAAATATACAACTGTCTCCGAGGCTGCCACCTGTCCACATCTATGGCAAACAACGGTGACGTTGCCGTTTTCATCTGGGTGACGATACCACTTCGTTGCGCATTGCGTCCCTCATTCGGAGTTACCCCCTTATCGCAAGGATAGGCCCCGAGTCACATGTGTGGATGAATGAACGAACTGTCGTATCTGTTGATGGAAGACACTGCCTCTGACTGGCGTGTATGGTACAGCGTTGTCATCACCGTGTCAATGAGAAACATCTTCATCTCAGAGCGACGTCGAGTTGTAGAGTTTAGGTGCTTGGTCCTGCATGAAGTAGCGACACATTGGTTCACCAAGCGTCGATTGCCAGATTAGCTTTCAAGCTGTTCTTCCATCACGATCGAAACAAATGCCATGTCAGTGGTGTCAATATAAGCTGAAGACAAATCGAAATGCTTCCTTTGTCTGCAGTGACACGTACGATGTATGTTCGCTGGTGATAAATGGATCTGAGATCGGAGGGTGGCGAAACATAGGAATCGTTGGTGGTCAATGTGACACACGAAGAAACGACATGAAAACAATAATTCACCAGCATGCAGACACTAATATACACTGCATTTCTATTATGACAAGTTTGACAAGTTGCACTACACCCAACTTCAGTGGACTATTTCTACCGTCAAGTCCCCTTGGTTTATCGAATCACCTGATAATCACAGTTACACGGCGACTCCAGTGAGCACAAAAATCACACACCCTCACAGACAACAACGCGTTTGATGTGACCAGAAACAGGCGCGGTAACTGCAGATTCCATCTGAATACCACGCAGTCAGATAATGAGGTTTAAATTGTGACATGCCTCCTTACCTTCATGGCACTCAGGACTGGGAGGCGAGTGGAAAATAAATCATGTCAAAATGTAGTTTCGGTACGGAGGGGGTAATTTCACTGACCGCAAAGAGGATCGCCCTTCATGATCTCTTGCCCCTCCTTGACTCTGACTTCCACGACAACACCTGACATTGGTGCACCGACTGAACCAGGGGCAGTGGTGGCCTTCTCCCGTGAGACAGTCTCGACTGCGGAGTTCTTGTCCTCAACGGATACGGCGCGTACCTACACCAGTGAGGGCATGTCAGTAAAATTATCATGCAACGTTAACTGCTTCTGATATTACTTCGCCGTTGACTTCAAACCAGACATCACGTTGAGCGCGACCCTCGACAACAGGTCCTATTGCCATCAGACAGATGATGAGGGTCTTTCCCTTCTCGATATCAATGTGCATCTCCTCTCCGGTGGCCGGACGACCCAAAAAGTACCTCGTGGGAACCACACTGCGTGAGATAAATCCATGTCAATCCAACCTCCGACTGCAGGAGGACACACACCTTAGGTCGCCGTACTTCTCCAAAAACCCTTGGTATTCTTCAAATACCTAATGGAGTCAGCGTGAGTGGTCCGCGCACAGGTGGTGGGAGCAGGAGGCGCAACAAACCTTAGGGTACATGACATACGAGGTCACGTCTGCGTCGGTGATGTGTTTTCCGAATCTGCCGCGCAGATCGGCCTTGATCCTTTTAAAGTCCAAAGGTGCCATCGTAGCACCGGGTCGGCTGTCAATTCTTGGCTTATCCCTGATAACCTTGGTACGCAATGGCTCTGGGAAGCCCCCCACAGGTTGCCCAAGATAACCTTGGAAGAATTCAACGACCGATGAGGGGAAATCAAGTTGATCTGCGCGAGAAAGCACATCCTCCTTGGTGAAGGAGTTCGACGTCATCCATTGCGCGAAGTCACCGACTACTTTGGATGATGGGGTGACTTTGACGATATTGCCACACTAAAGACGAGTAAGGCTTCCAACACGATTGACGGTATTTTCTACCTACAAGTTCATTGGCTTCAATATACTTCTTCTTGATTTCTGCGTAATAGCGCTGAGCGGCAGAAATATCTAGAAAGTTCAGACTCAGCTTACCTGTCCATTGTGTTCCGAGGCCAAGTTGCGAAGCTTGGAACTACACAAGGGGTAAACCAATATGCAATACGAATGTCATGACATTTGGCCCCTACCATGAGGTTTGTGTACTGTCCCCCTGGCATCTCGTGATCGAAGACACTTGAATCCGATGCACGGACATTAGCCTCGAAACAGCTGTAAAGCACACGGACTTGACTCCAGTACGAGTTCAGTGCCTGGATATCAGCGTAGCGGATACCGGTGCCCAATTTTGTCTGCTCCAGCGCCATACAGACCGCTCCCATCGATGGTTGTGAAGTTAACCCAGACATGCCTTGTAGTTCGTTAGTGACGATACGTTCGTGGGCACGGTCTCAAGTTCTTACTATCGATAGCAACATCGACGATATCAGCACCGGCGGCAGCAGCGGCCAACATAGATGCTGTCGCGATCCCAGCTGTGTCGTGTGAATGAACGTGAATTGGAATATCAGGGTACCTTTCCCTGATGGCTTCTATAAGGCTGCCATGAATTTCTCACTTAGTTTATACCGCATTAAAACACAGCGAGAATCACCCACATTTTTGCCGCTTTTGGTTTAAGCAGACCAGCCATATCCTTTACACCGAGGATGTGAACACCTTCGTTGACGAGTTTATCGATGAAATCCAAATAGTACTCAAGGGTATACTTTGTTTCCTTAGGGCTGGCGACATCACCGCTGTAGCAGACGACAGCTTCAACGACGCCTCCAGCCTTCTTGGCGGCGTCGATACCAAGCCTCATCTGAATGAAGATTAGTATCAATGGACCAAGCTAATGACTTCAACTTACATTTTCTGTCCGGAATTATGCTAGATCAGTGGTCAATCAACCTCTAACAACTAGGTGCTTACCAAAGTAGTTCAAGGAATCAAAGACACGGAAAATATCAAGGCCATTCTCGACAGCCTTCTTGGAAAAGTCGTAGATGGCATTGTCGCTGCGGCGAGAATGAGGGGGTGCTGCGAAAATTTCCAAGAACTTACGGATAACTGGTATATCCAACACCATTGGCACCACGCACGAGTGCTTGGAATGGGATATTAGGCACCAACTTACGCAGGGTCCGCTGGTGGTATGTCAGCAAGCAAACTACAAACTCGTCGGACTTTTGACTAACCAACCGCTCCCAAGGGTCCTCGTATAGGAATCGCATGGCAACGTCAAACGTGGCACCACCCCACATCTCCAGGCTAAAAGCATTGGCAAGGGCATAGCTGGTCTCTTTCGCGATATTGACCATGTCAATGGTCCTCAAGCGTGTAGCAAGAAGTGATTGGTGAGCGTCTCGCCACGTTGTGTCCATGATAAGCGTGCCTGGGTACTCCCGTACGGCTTGGGCAAAGGCCTCTGGGCCATGCTCGACGATAATGTTACGCCAACCCAACTGACACGGCACTGTGGTATCGACAGGTGGACCATCTGGGTCCTCGCGGTTCCCCAATTTGGGGATAGTAGTTTCTTGTTTGAGACCCGGTTCGCCAGATTGGCCCTTGATAGAGCTCCCGTTGACTGCGACATCTCCGAGGTATGCGAGGAGCTTTTGAGCACGATTTTGGCTCTGCACGAGCTTGAAGAGCTCCGGAGTATCATCGATGAACTAAAACAACATTTGAAACACAGGATTCCCTGAAACTTGATACATACCGTAGTCCAAGTTTTTCCAGCAACGAAGACATCGTGTGTGAGGAGGCGGAACAAGAAAGGGATGTTGGTCTAAGGAAGACATCAACTCGGTCTCGAAAACATACTCATTTTCGGCCGACCTTGACACCACGAATACGGAACTCAACGAGAGCACGTAGCATCTTACGACGAGCGACTTCATATGTCGTGCCGCTGACCGTGCACTTGACGAGCAAGCTATCATAGTGCGGCTACACGGGCCGCTTAACTCAAATACGACTATAAGCTCTTCGATACCTACCGTGATTTGTGCGCCAGCGAAACCGGAAGATGCATCGAGACGAACACCGTTCCCACCCGCACTGCGGTATACCTCGATTTTTCCGGTGTCCGGCTGGAAGGCGGCTGCCGCATCTTCAGTGGTGATACGACACTGAATCGCGGCACCCCGGCGAGTGATGGCCTCTTGCGTCAAGCCAAGTTGAGGAAGAGTCGCGCCTGCTGCGATCTGGATTTGGGCGGCGACGATGTCGATACCAGTGATTTCCTCTGCAACCCCGCGGGCTGTGTTAGCAACGAAAATCATGAAGGCGGCCACTCATACCTGTAATGGTGTGCTCAACCTGGATACGGGGATTGATCTCAATGAAATAATGTCTGCCCGACCGATCTACCAAAAACTCGGCAGTTCCAGCGTTCCTGTACCCCACACTTTTGGCAAGCTTGATAGCATCAGCTAAGATTGCTTGGCGGAGCTCGTCAGAGAGATGCATAGCAGGCGCAACCTCGACGACTTTCTGGTGACGCCTTTGCACTGAACAGTCGCGTTCGAAGAGGTGGACAGTGTTACCAATCGCATCGGCCAAAATTTGGACCTCGATATGCCTAGGACGTTCCAAAAAACGCTCGATGAAGACCGTACCATCTCCAAAGGCAGACTTGGCCTCGGAGACAGCGCGTTCGAATGCATCCTGGAAGTCAAATAGTTCGCGTACAACACGCATCCCGCGACCACCTCCGCCCATAGCGGCCTTGATAATAACTACGAAGGAGTTATCGGCCAACCGGTCGGAGCACATGCGGATAGGAATCACCTGGGAAACCATATTCCTTGATGAACGCCTCTCCTTCCATATACGACGCAACAGGCCCTGGTGTTCCGGGAACGACAGGTACACCAACCCTCATGGCTGAAATATTTCGCGTCAGTCTTAGATATATGGTTCCAGCTTATCGGCGCATATACCCAGTGTACGTGCTTTGGTCTTGTCACCAAGTCCATCAATGACTTCGGGGGTGGGTCCAACGAACGCGATACCAGCCTGCTCGACCTTTCGGGCGAACTCGGCGTTTTCGGATAAGAAGCCGTAGCTATGAGGGGATTCAGTACAAACACCACAGAAGACAAGGAATGGCAGATACCCGGGATGGATCATATCTACTCCATGTTCGAGAGCGATCTTGATGATATCGTTCTGGGCAAGATAGGCACCAACCGGAGTCAGACCTTTGCCAACTTGGTATGCTTCATCGGCCTGGCTAGCATGTTAGGAGGGCCGCATACACGGTTACTCGAATCGCATATCGCACCTTTTGGCGGTGGGCCGAGAGGCGATCCTCGAATGAGTAGATGGCTACGGTGTGCATAGCTAGCTCATGGGCTGTCCGGAACACTCTGATGGCGATTTCCTGATCAACGGGAGTGCATGAGGGAGAGCGTCGAATAGAGATTGCGAGTGAACCTACTCCGCGGTTTGCGACAAGGATCTTAGTGAGAGGACCGCCGTGTCCGGCAGCCTTTCTGCGCATGGTCATGATGCTGTGGACAGGTGTGCCGGGCGCACTGGGCGACCCGACGAAGGTGTGGGCCAGCCTCGGGGGATGGAGAGACTGGGGGGGTGCAGCCATGGTGGTGGGAGGAAGTCAAGGGGGACAAAGGACGAAGACGGATCCAAAGGAAATGGAATAAACTAGTGGCAAATAGATTTAAAACGTGGAGAACCACCTCTTGATCTCAAGCCTGTCCTCTCATCGTACGGAATTAAGGCGGTATCCGAGTCATGTCCTCTAACCCCACCCGAAGTCATATCGGCGTGCCCGCTCCGATGGAGAATTACATCTTTCGCACTCGTGATAACACACCATGGGAAGTATCACAGTATCAGTTCCGATTAAAAAGCGGTAGGATACTCTGTCCTTTGCTCTCTAACTTCTTCTGGTTGTTCTTGGCGACCGCATACATGACACCCGCAAAGAATCCAACTCCGATCGCGGAAACCGACCCGATCGTGATTGCATCACCAAAGAACAACATCCCTGATGCAGCCACTGGGAGTTTGTTCAGCGCACCAACCATGCTGAATTCTAGCATTAGTCGCCAGGTACACTCTAGGATCCAAGCACGGACCTGTATGTCGTGCTGCTCGTCGTTCGGACACACCAAGCAGTGGTGTACGATATACCAACTGCTGCTGCGCCAGAGAAGGCGATAGCAAATAGCAACACGTGTCGCGTTTCTTCCGGGCTTAATGAAAACGCCTGACCGTTCGTATGCGAGATGAGACCTGAGATAACCAGATGTACTTACAAGTTACGTGAGAGATTTTCTGTTCCCCAGTCCTCCAGGGCAATAGAGAACACGGCCAATATCGGAATCGACAGAAGATTATTGTAAAACATCGAATCCCAATCGGAAAACCCCGTAACTTTGATACGTTTCCGCATCAGGAGAACCTGTCAGGTAGTCGTCATCAACGTTTCCTCGGGACAAGCTCGAAATAAACATGCATAACCGGCGCTTGCTAAGCAGTTGAACAGCATCCAAAAGTACCCTATGTGTAGCTTCTTTACTACATTGGAGACAAGCTCTAGGCCAATGCCCATAGCTGCACTCGCTGGTGGTATATTGCCAGCCGGATCTGTTACATGGCTCACATCTGTCCATGCCGCAAGTATCGAAGAAAGTATCTGATGTTTAGTAAACGGGTATCAGCTTGGCTGTATCATTACAATACAACACTCACCATTAATAAGAACGCAATCATTGTGAGGCCAGTGATCCGCCCATTAAACCATACGATCTCCCCGTATGCCTGAAACATAAACAGAACATGAGGAACGTCACTCGACTACGAGGCCACACATACTATAAGGATGATTGTCAGATTCTTGAAGATTGTGTAGACTGGTATAGTGAGGTATTGCTTCGAAAAACTGAGTCAGAATCGAAAAAGGGAGATGGATGTCAGATAACTCACGAGGCTCTTGGAGCCGGTGTATATCACAAGTACGAGCAATGTGCTCACAGGAAGCCACACTTTCGCATCTTGTATGCTAAAATCTCGGAACGAAATGATGCCCAGCTTCTTGACAGCGACCACGCATGTAATACAGATGATGCTTTGCAAACAAAGCAAAAGGAACGTCATATTGAACTGACTTCCAGATACCATAAACTACGCTGGTGTGAATCATGTTACATGGAATGCACGGCGATCACATACCTTGTTCACGAGTGTCATGAGGATGGACGCAATGCAATAAGAGATAATTGACAGTCCTGAAGGCTGGCTCGAATATACCGTGTTAAGACTAGGATGGCGACATTGGCACTCACCGGCAGAGGAAAAAACATGACCGTCTTTTTGGCTACCTGTAACAATGTTCTTCTTCAATTCTGCTATATCCTGTTCAACCGCATCCTTTGATGTTGCCATGGGCTGTTGAAATACAGTAGTCAAGCTTCAAAGTCGGTCGCGTGGACGGTTCAAATGGTGGATTTTGTAAGGGGCAGAACGAAGTGATGCGGCCCACGCAGGCTTTGCCGCGAGCTGGGTCGAAAGAAGGTCTCGAGAGGCTTACGTCAGTAAGGTCAACAAGTCAAGTTCTTATCACGACTTCAAGTTGTACTGTGGTGAGAGTAAATTACTACGGATATCGAGGTGTACAAGCGATGTGAAAGTCCATGCATAATACTCTATTACGCTTATCCTCCAGAAGCCTCCTCCAATTGTATCGTGACCTCTTCCAGGCCAGGTATTCTGCTTTTCAACAGCGCATCCACACGTTCCAGCACGCGGTCGATACGCGACTGCTTATTGCTTGTCACGGCGTCAGACTGATGCATCTGAGAGGCAGAACGCGACAGCTGAACGTGGATGGAACCAATGATACTCGAGGAGTCCTTGGGCCAAAATCGCGGAGAAGAATACGAAGCAACGCCTTCCACGTGTTTGAGCTGCACACAATGACAAAGGTCGGCATCGTTATTTTTTTAATGAATTGTTTGCACAACATACCTCCTCCAAAGCCATCTCAACCTTACTTTCGTTCCCCCCCAAATCCAAGCTGAGCACCCGCCCAGTATCGATAACGAGTGGGACGACACTCGCAACGATGAGCACAGCGATGAAGAGGGAGGCGATCGGATCAAAGCCTGTCCACCCGTAGTATTGGATGAGGAGTGTCGAGACAATAACTCCCACCGAACCAAGAGTATCCTAGGATCGCTGAGACTCGTTTCTAGACAACAAGAGACGAAACATACCGCCATTACATGTAGGAACACCCCGCGCATGTTGTGACTGTGGTTGTGGTGATCGTGATCGTGATCGTGTCTGTGGGGATGAACAAAGTGACCATGAGGACCATGGTGGTGCACAGGATGATGATCATGTTTAAATGTGCTGGGATAAGTAGGTGAGATCGGCGAATCCACAGGGGATGTGAGTGGAAATGGAACTTGAACTGTGGGTGTTGAAAGTGATCGATTGTTGTCGAGTGTGATCTGAAGTGATGGGCCACGGGAATGGGGTTTTCGCTCTCTGATTGTAAAAGACTTCGTACGTTGTTGGGTTTGGTCTTCACCGACGGCTGGAGAGCGGGTATCAGAATGTGACTTGTTGGAATGTTCATGCACGTGTGGATGAGTATGCGAAGATTCATTCTCTTGTTGTTCGCGATGATGGTGGGTCCGCGAATGAGGATCCCGCTGCGAAGATACGACAGCGGTATGACTATGACTGGGATGAGTGCTGTTGTGCTTGCAGTGATCATAAGAGTCGGGGGAATGGGTATCTGAATTCTGGTGCGCATGATGACTTGTGTGGTCATGGTGAGGCAAACTAGTCGTCCCATGTTTGTCTGAGTGATGCGTATGGTTCTCGTGTGGATGAGAGTGACTAGCAGGGGAGTACTTGTGTTCGTGGCTGTGGTCGTGTCCATTTTCGCAACCATGATCATGGCCGTGACCCTATATCAACCATGATTTCATCAAGTGCTTATCCCCGCCCTGCAATCCAGTGCACGTACATGATGGTGATGATGGTGATGTCCCCCCATTGCGAACATCCCAAACAAATTTACGCCAAGCCCGAGCGAGCTGACCAGTAAGAGTTGGCTCGTCGACATCTCCGGTGGGTCTAAGCTAGTAGATGGAACGATATCAGGACACTACCATGGTACTGAATGTATCATAGACCTACAGTCGTTGGACCGCTTCGAACACAATGAAGATTGAAATCAGGATGAGAAATATTCCATTCGCAAAACCCGATAATGTCTCGATTCGACCATACCTACAGAATACCTTGAGCTTAAGTTCACACACATCGCAACGTTGGAGACCTTACCCATAAGTGAACCGTTCATTTGGAGGCCACTTAGCCATGACTGAGGCTAGTAATCCAACGCCGATGGCCAGACAGTCAAATGCCATGTGGATCGCTTCATATTCGCGAACATCGGTAATCATTCAGACACACCTCATTGAAATCACTTACCATCTGAAATAAGCCCCAGGCTGTTCGTCCAAACGCCATAAAGCATTTGTATGAGCATGTAACATAAATTTAATGCCAAAAAATAAAATATCTTTCTGGATTCGTTGTCTGAGAGGATTGAATTTAGGTAGAAGTGAACAAGCTTTGATATCGGTGTTCGTGGAGACAACGAAGAGGTCTGATTATCGCCCGGGTACTTTGCTGTGACAATCCGAGTGAGTAAACATTCCCCGATCTGCTACGCATCTTACCATAATAAAGCATGGCGCCAAGTACGAGATCGATCCAATGCGGATGCTGGGAGAACCCAAGAGGCCCCATTGCAATGGCAACCAGAAAAGCAGACGGATAGGATAGCAGAAACACCTGAACAGCTTGCTGAGAATTGTACTGGTTCGTCTTGGTGTCTGGCGTCAAGAACACGGTATTAAACGTGAGGAGAGGAAGGACGGCTAGTGATAGTAGAGGGACAACAGGCGATGGGCGGGAATCGAGCTGACGAAATTAACTGAAGAACCCCTCGTATGTTAATGAAGCTTACCACCGCATGCTTAAAAGCATAGAAGGGAAGGCCAAGCACGGAAGCACCAACTGTACTTGCGGCAGTAGCCATAGTAGGAGTGATTGTAGGTGACAAGACGCTTCGAAGATGCTCCAAAGCATACGTTGTCAAGCCGTAAAGTATGACACAGGCATAGCCAGGGAGAATGCTGGCAGGTGCTTTGTGGGACAGGGTGATGTCGGCAAAAAAGGATAGGGCGAAGGAGGAAACCACAACGGAGGGACGAGATATCTTGCAACAGATGTAAGTAGCACTTCAGCCCGAGTAAGGGGAGCTTACCATCGCATCCACCCAAGAAGAGGAGAAATGGACAAATAAAATCACACTGTAGGGAGGGAGTGAGCTATTTTGGTGGTGAGAGGGCAACAAAACGAACGCACCGGAGAGAAGGCAGTCGATAGAGAGCAGTATGTAGTGCTGCCTGCTGTACAAAGAGCAACAGCGAAGATACGCCTAGTGCTGTCCACTATGGCATTGTGAGATGATACGACAAACGAAGACGTAACCGACTACCTCGATCTGGTTCGCTTTCGAAAACTCCAACGTCAAGCCTTCCCAGACCAGCATGCTCAAAGCACCCAATGCGAGGACCCTTATGACCACCCAGAAGACACCGACATCGTAGGAGAGAAGAGACTCCTTTGCTGCAAACAGCGCAAAGACGAAGAGGATGTTGGAGAAGATTGTCTTGGGGAATGCTCTGGTACTATGTCTGTAGGTGGTCCATATCAGAGCAGTACTGGAGAATCTCGGACGACGAGACGACGTACGGTACGGAAAGGACCCTGGCTGGCTGTAGACTTATCTTTCTGCGCGTCCGTGCGTCCGGAGCAGACATCCCGGTGAGCGAAACCGAGACCGTCAACGACAACCTTGACAAGCACTTAGCGGCACCTGTGGTCCAAACAAGGAAAACATTTCCCATCAGCGAGCGAATAAAACTGTGCGGCCTCTTCGTCTCTTCTGTCCAACACTGTCAAGTCAGGTAAGCAAATAATCTAATCTTTTCTCGGCGCGATGAACACATAGATGACGAGTCTGACATGTTCAGCACGAGGTTTCCTCCTGCTGTCCGCCGTGACGAGTCCCAAATTTTACCATTCATGCATATCTGATCCCCGTTCTCATTTCCCATCGTTGACGTCTTTCCCGCTGACGTCTTTCTCGACAGTATGCCAGTTACAACCGAGGATGATTGGTCTGATTCCGACGAAGAGATCAGCACCGGCACGGAGACGAATGTCCTCCTTGGCGTTCCAGATGGGAGCGTAGAGACCGATGCTGACATCGAAGATGTTGCAGTCTCTCGCATCGGTGGCATTCCTGTACGAGCCCTGTCTCTTATCCACTGTACGAACAACATGTCAATGCAGATCGAATTGTATTTTGTTTTTCAAGGTGTTCTTGCCTTCGCGCGAACCACCCTTTCCCTCTTCTCAGTGCAAGGTCTGCTCCGATCCTATGGAGCTCCTCCTCCAGGTGTGGTGTCCGTTTGAAGGCAGTCCCATGGATCGTGCGCTATACGCCTGGGGTTGTGCTCGCTCCACCTGTCAGAGACACACTGGAAGGTGGGCATAACTTGGTACGAGCAGGACAAGCATCTCAAACACGATCAGCATACGGGCATGGCGTGGTTTGAGGTACAACGCCACCTATGCGGCCAAGCTGAAGAAAAAGAAAAAACTGAGTGCTGGACAACAAAAAACGAACTTTCTTCCAGATCTAACAGCATCAGCTAACCCATTTTCTGTGAGCAGTCACGCTGATATTCATCCATTTTACTGACTGGCCGGTCCCCTAGATGCAAACTACCGCTGAACCCCTCGCTTTTGGTCTGGGTGACCAAATTTTCGGCGCCTCGTCGACTGATACTCCTGAACGACTCGAGCGGCGCCACAACGACGACTGTGACGCAGAGAGTGACGATTCTCAGGACTCACTTATCACAGCTATGACTTCGACGAGGTTGACAGACTCATTCTGGGCCGTGGCACCATTCTACCCTGCAGTATATTTGTCAACGCTATCCGAGTACATCCCTCAGCTTTCCAAGGCAAAAGTTCCGGCCGGCGTCAAAATAGAAGATCCTGTCGAAGCGGACGGCAAAGCCGGTAAAGATGCGACTTGGGTGCTGGAAACATATGAAAACTCGTTAAAGACGGACGACGTATTTGATCGGTTTACCAAGCGCGTTGCATTTACGGGAGAGCAATGTCTTCGGTAGGTCACTGTCACGGATAATGTCTGGACCGGACCGAGAATTTTTGTTTTACAGCTACGAACTTGGGGGCATTCCTCTACCTTTTGCATCCGATAACGTCTTCGAATTACTATTTCCTGCGCCAGCTCAGACACTTATCCCTGTCACGAAAGGGGCTGTTCAACCAACGAAACGCTCTTATAGCGTGGCATCCATCCCACCGTGTCCCTGTTGCAAATCGAGCCGGGTGTTCGAGTGCCAGCTGATGCCCAATCTGATCAACGTCCTAAGGGACGCAGCCAATGACAAGCAGCTGGATATGCGGAAATTGACAGACGAACAAAGGATCAAAGCGGTGCAGGATGCACTCAGACGTAACAAAGAGCCAGGGAGTCGAGGAATGGAATGGGGTACCTGCATGGTGTTTTCTTGTGGGAATGATTGCTGCCCGGGTGATGGGGGACAAGATGACAAAGAATGCTGGCGGGAAGAATATGTGCTTGTTCAATGGGACGAGTGAGACATGGGTGGAATTAGTACGACAAGAACGTTTCAGTCGAACGTGCTCATCATTGGCGACCGCATTGACGATACATAACGTTATTTGTGTGGACGCGTTCATTACGGTGCTCGTCAAGAAAGTTTTATGAGGAACGTTTTATACTGAGGCGCTCAACGTCCATGCACAGTCTCAGATCACCGTCCCATCACCAACCGTCACCAACCGATGCCCCAGACGCTAATGCTACCCTCTGCGCTCTCCCTGCCCAGCGCAGATTACGCCAACGACAACGCAGCTGAGCACGGACTCGGCTCTGCCGGCCAGGTTCAGCGCTTTCCACACACGCGTGCGCAGCTTTCCGCTATAATTCGGCAGCACAGATCTCCTCTTGAGGGATACGATGCCGATGATGGTGATGACCAAAACCGTGTCAGCACCGCCCTCGTGAGCAGGGTCGCCGCGCTCCTCGCCGACGAACAGGAGGAGGCCCTCAAAGACCTTCTCAAGTCCGAGTGGGGGGTCGACGAGGATATGGTCAGTGTCCCCGTCCCAACCTGTCTAGTCTATTTCAATTAACCCCATCGCAGCTCGAACAACATGTCCTCGACCTCATGCACCGACATCGCGACGACGTGGCAGGCGTTCCGTTCCTGTTCCTCACACCAACACGACGCCCCTCACGACCGTCTTCCAGGGCATCCTCCCATTCTGTACGGCTCAATAGACCTGACACCCCCTCTTCACTTCCAAATTCTCCATTCGCCATCGGTTTCCGTAGACCCCACACCCCTGTCGTGTCCCCGCTCGTCGGTGGTAATGCTTCATCTTATATCTCCGCTCGTAGCGTGTCACCTATGAATTCACCTGTGCTTGTGCACTCCCAAGCCACCCAGGCCCACGCTCAATTCACTGCGAGTCTTCCTGCGTCGCCCATTTCCTCCCCGAGATTGCTGAGTGCCAAAGCCACGGAATTTAAACCAATCCCCCGACCACTATCGGCCGCTTCCTCCAACCCTGCCACGTTGTCAGGTTACGGCCGAACTGAGACGCCATCGCCTGATTTGTGGTCTCACAGTCCACTCAGAGCCACGTCTAACCTCGCGATCGCTGCCCCACTTCTCCCAGATCAGAATATCCCCTCTCGGGCTGTCACACCGAGCCAACTCCGCTCCTCCACGAGAGTCGGCGAAGAAGAAGAGGAAGAAGACCCCTTTGACCCTTTTGCACCGAAGACGGCACCCCATTCGTTCCATCCCATCACAGTCACGGATTTTGATCAGTGGTCTGACTCCCTCTCGAATCACTCTCCCGACGACCTTCATGCCGGGTATTATCCGACCGGATACGAATATGATTCTCAATACGATACTCCAGGCGAAGACCCGGATACAGCTGCTTACCTCACCGATGGCATGACCCCACTTGACGTGTTGAGTTCTGTCTTTGGTTCCACCCTTGCTCCTTCTGAGCTGGAGGAAGCGCTCTCTCAGAATGGATATGATTTCGAGAAAGCCATGGCATGGCTTATCGATCGTGCGTTACCGTCTCCCCCCCAGCATGCACAGACCAGAATGCAATCGATGGGCGGCCGTGTCACGCTAGTTACAAGGGATACTCGGGGCATGTTGCGTGGCGGACGATCTGGCTACAACGCACCAAGGCAAGTTGGAAGAGGTGTCAGTGCACGCCCTGTGCCAGGTGGAAATCGGGTGTGCCGATACTATCTCGCTGGCGAGTGTTTGCGAGCGGATTGTCGCTTCAGGTATGGTCTACAGTCTCCTGCAGTGCTCCTCTACTGATATGCTCATATTCTTAGCCATGACCTCGAGCGCGCCTTGTGCCGATTCTGGTTGCGTGGGACGTGTGCAAAGCAAGATCAGTGCGAATTTTTGCACCACCTGCCCAAAGATGTCGATGTCACAACCGTCACGAACGCACTTTCTCGTACGAATCTGCATCACAATACTGGAAGCGTGGCTTCCAGCCCACCCTCAGATGAGTTCCCTGCACTGGGTTATGAGGGCTCCGCACTTGGAAGAAGCAAAAAGCACGGAAATTGGCAGCATGATCCTGGCCGTACGAGATTTGCGGCTGCCGTCAAACGATCTGTAGCGACGGTACCTACCGACCGCGCCCGACGTGAACCTCTTTCCAGTACTAACTCCGCCGACAATCTGCAGTTGCGAACCACCATCGTCGCACCGAAGCCCTCTCCGCGCATCAAGTTGCGTCCTCCGACCCTGCTACCCACTTTGCCGACCGGGGAGTCGGTCAATAACCTTTATATGTCGTATCGTTCTCGTGCATTGCAGCTCGGTGCCGCTCGAAATGCATGCCTCTCGCGAGCTGCTGATGCATGGAGACGGGGAGATGGTGCTGCTGCCAAACGGTTCAGTCGCGAAGGACACGATCTTAACGCAAAGATGAGCAACGAGATGACGGAGGCTGCCGGAAGGCTTGTCAGAGAACGCGTCAAGCTCGCTGAACAGGTAGTCAAGAACCGGGACCTGAATTGGTCAGATGACCTAGGGGACCGTAGCTCACGAGGACGCCCGTGTGGTGGTGGCTTGGGAATATGTCTGGGTATCGCAAGCAAGGACATTGGTGGTGAATTAAGGTTGTCTTCGGAGGAAAGGACGGAGGCTATGCTTGACCTACACGGACTCCACGCCAACGAGGCAACCGAAGTACTGGAAGAATTTGTGCTTGCGGTGAGTGTTCGCGTGCTAGGTTGTGTTTCCAAGATGAGCTGACTTGCACTGGAAGTTGGAGCGGGAACACTTTTTGGGTCTCGGTTAGTATTCCTCTCGAAAGCTGGTCATCCTGTTCTGACGATTTCTTTAGCATATGCCATCGTCGGAGAGGAGAAGCACACGGGAACTCAAGACGCAGCGAGGGGCGCTTCGCGCGCTCGTCTCGCTGCCGGAGTTAGAGAATGGTTGCACCGCTGGGGCTATCCGTGGAGCGAGCGCGATGGCATCATTTGCATTGATCCGTTGACACACATTTGAGCTTGGGAAGATATAGACCAATGATGTTATTAGGCAGTCGTAGACGAAATGTATGATATCTACATAGTACGGTAGCGGTGGGGGCGGTGTGGTGTGGCGCTGTCCCTGGTCGCCCACACAGCCCAACTGATGGTGGCCGTGCAGGTGAGTCACGTGTACAGGGCGGGTAGGATGTAGTTGTTGCGGCGGACGCGACGTGGCGGACATGCTAAATGTTGCTCTGACATTGACTTAAACCATGTCCACGACAGACGACCCGCAAGAAAGACCCTCCTCCATTGACCTCACCCTCGAGCTCGAGCGCCAGCTAGACAATGAGTCGCTTCCCCCTCCAACGCCCTCAGATCCTGAGCGGCCACAGTCTCTCGACCAACAGGTCCTCGCCCACATTGTCACCAACCTCAGGTCTTCCTTGGCGGAGGCTACGCGTCATAGAGACGAACTCGCCAAAGCACTTTCCCAACTCCAAGCCAGGGAGAAAGATGCTACGGATACCCTTGCCCACATGACGGACAAGTGTTCCCAGCTCCAGGAGCAGCTTGACACCGCAAACAGCAAAGCCAAGGACGATGAGAACACTATCTCTCTGTTGCGGACAAAGGTCGAGGAGAGCAGGTATGTCATTCCCGTCTTGCGCCGTGATCAGCTAACGACGTTGCTCCCAGGCGGGGACTCATGCGGCTGCAATCCGAGAGCCGAAGACAAAGTCAGGTGCCAACGCCACTCGATCTTTCCAGGGCTAGCCTGGCATCCTTGGCAGCCCCTCAATCATCGAAGCGGGCGTCGTTTGCACCGCTTACCGGCTCGACCGCTGGCCGGATCAATGCGCATCGGCGCATCTCGTCTGTTTCAGATTCAGGCTTCGCAAAGTTCGATGGTGGCTCACCACATGGCAGCCCCGGTCCCACCACCTCTGCCTTCCCCGACAATGCGATGCTAGCAAACAAGTTAGCACACAGGTCGTCTGGGATATTTGGCCGCGCATCTCCTCCCCCGCTCATCTTCCAGCAGGATGAATCAGCCGAGGTTGAGATGCTCCGTAAGGAGCTCACTACCGTGCGAGGAGCATTGGACGAGGCAAAACACGAGCTAAACGAGGCGAATGAAGCGCGAGAGGCGTCAGAATTATGCGTCAAGGCTCTGCGTGTGTTCATAGAGGAGCACAACGTTGGTGTTCCAAACGCAGGTGGATCTGCAGCATCACTGTCTTCTCAGGTCGAATCGAAGAAGAGCGCTCAAGCTGTAGGGAATTGGGGCTTCAATTTCTGGCGAACCGACCCATTAGCTAAAAATCCTCCTGACTCAATACCTATACCACCTACCACCACCCCTAATATCACGGCGCAATCTCCACCCCCTCAGCCGCTTACAAGGAAGCTCGGAGATTTCTTTGGGGCTAGAAGTGCCAGCATCTCTTCCACAACGCCCGTCAAATCGCCGCGCTCCGAACCAGAAGCGATGTGTAATGGATTATCTGATACGTCATCCATTGAAGAATCTCTTGTCGAGCCTGTTAGCCCCGCAAGTGAGCTTCCCAGGCCAAGTGTACAGGTTAGAGACTCGACAAGCGTCACCTCCGGCTCTTCGGCGAGAGATCTTGTCGCAAGTCCCGAGAGCAAGACAGGCGGGCTTCCCTCTCTGTCAAGAGCGGAAGGAGTTTTTACACCCGTTGCTATATGATTCTGTCGCACTTCACGGGGTAATATGAGCCTGGGACCAGACGGATTCGGATACTATTAAGTATTGTAGGTAACCGCTACTTTGGGAGATATCTCCTGGATTATATACATATACGGCACATTATGATGAACTGGATATGTAGCGTATGGTATGTACTATTTTGCCTATAGAAGCTAGTCAATTTCCGTCGATCCCGTCATCATGCCTTTTCTCATCAAGGCGAAGCACCAGTGACCCTTCTCTATCGAACGTGCTCCAGACTGATCGCCTGACAACAAATGTAGAAGACGGGACGGTCACCAGACATCCAAATCCAGCCTGCTGTCCGACCCTCGCAGAGTATTACGTAGTACGCCGACAGTTTGCCACAGGGATCGCAGCGCTTACGAGCCAAGGGCACCCTGTGCCAGGTTCTTAAGGCAAATATTTTCTGTAAGTGGGGGCCTGCCATGCTCGGCGTGGAGCAAGGACTCCTGAAAGTCTCAACGGACCTCGATGGAGTCCCGTCGGGATCCAGATTCTACAATCCAACTGAATGTGTTATCGACGATAACCCTTGGACCTCGAGACATGTCAAGTGTCCCTCGCCCATGATCGTGATCGGTGAGCTCCTCTCTTGCCCTGATCCTGAGCCGCACCCATCCGTATAAATACCTACAGGGCGATGCAGAGTGTGCATTGAAGACTCGCGAAAAGCGAGTCTGTTCGAGTACACGCCAGTCGCAAGGAGGCTAATGGACACGGCATGGCTCCAATACGAACGCGACCAATGATTTCGATGCATTCGGCGACAATCTTCCATGGTGGGTCGTAAGCCTCGGTTCCCCTATCAGGTCCCATCGTTGTTGACATGCAGTGTCGCTGTAATGTGCCTATTACTATGAGGCCACTTCGTGGCACGCCTTTTTGGGACTGCATTACTGTAAGACATGCACGCAACAGTGACTCGCGTGGACCCTCGTCCGCGTGCTTTGGCCAATCTGCAGTTCCATCGTCGGCCGAGGAGATTAGTCCACGTATTGACGGTGAGCGCGCTCATTGCCATGCCCTGCATGAGAGGCGCAGATGTACGAGGAGGGATAAGTGATCGATCCCCTGAGCGCCCATGAGGGCCGCTTACATGTACGCATCACTTACGCAATGTACTTGCATTAAGGGCCCATCTCGGCGAACGACCAGCTTCGCTCCGTCGCGTGACTCGGCGGCGACCAAGATTTTTGCGCAATCAGCCGAGCGGTGCGCGCGTTTCTTTGCCTCATTGACGTTACATGGGCTTCATCGTCCCGGTATCCCCTTTCTTTCATTTGGTCTTGATCCCATGGCGCCATAATCTCCGCCGGGAAGAAGTGGATCTCCGTGTCTGTGACCATCCACATTCACACCTAGTATGTATCTGAAGGTCGTTGTTCTTGACGTCAGTGAATACCCTGTCATGCCTGGACAGTAGCGGAATCTATGAGCTGGCCGAGTGCTCGGTAAGACTCCTTCGCCTCTAAGCGCTGACAACCTCGGGTTTTCGAGAGCCCGGCGACCTCGCCGCTGAAAAGTGTGGTGTTGAGACATTTCGGTGTAACCACGCCGTATGTTTTAGGTTGTTGTGACGTCGTACACTTGGGTGACGAGGTGCTTATCTCTGCGGTGGCGGCGGGCGCGAAGAAGCGACTTGCGATTGGTGGCGGTGGTCAGTCGGAGCGAACTGGTGTGGGTATGTGGACTTCCACACTCTCTACATAGAGCTGCTTACAGGGAGGGGGAAAGGGCCCGCATGTCAAGTGTTCCACGTCGCCAGTTGATGACGGGATGTCACCGAGCAGGGCATGACGTCTCGACATATGTCGTTGATGTCGGTCGGGATGGCCACGGTCACTTCTTGTTCGCTTTATGTATACTGGATAGGATCGCGGGTAGCTGGGCAACGCGGCTGAGTCATGCATCTATATTGACAGCGGTATGTCAGTTCCCATATGGATGTATGGAGGTGCAGCGCTGGTGCGGCTGAGTCCATCAGAAAGATTGGATGACGGAAGCCGTTTTACCTGAGCGGATATGCTTCCATTGGTCGAGTGGGCCGATTCACGATCATTGATGAGGTGCGGAGCGGGCTCGAGAAGGAGGTGTCAAAGAGTGACTGGCACATTCCAGTCAGACTTCTAGCGGTGCCTCTAGGGACGGACGGGATCCTCGGATTGAAACACAACGCGCATACCGTAAGCGTTCGAGGTTTCAGCTCAGACCACGTTTCGGCTAGTTTTGTTGAGGGATCGTATGCTCTCCACTGTCTGGTTGTAGACACTGACTACCAGAATGAGTATTTTTTATATTTATTGGATGGGAATGATGTCAGGGTTGCAATGTCGCATCAGTGCGTTTTTCATTACGGGTATAGGGGGGACACGCCATCCACCGTATTGGTTCACGGGAGCTCACTTGACCGGAGGACGCGCAGGACGCCGAGGGGAATCGCACGACACGAGGTCGAGGGTCGTCGGGAAGATGCCGACCACCTGCCTAATTTGTCACCCCCGCTTCAACTCCGCGAAGGTTGAAAGATAAATTCGAATTTGTTAATTTACAGCCGGACTAGCCGAGAAAGGAAACTGTCAAGAGGATAGATATGGATATTTTAAGAGCCGTGGAAACGCTCAATTTCCTCCGGGGTCACATCAGCGAGCCGTGCCTCCTCTTCGCTCTCCTCATCCCATCTCACAGCTCATGGAGCCAAACATCTTCGCAGACCCCTCAAAGAAACGCAGAAAAGGGGCAACTCGTCTCTCTTGTGCAGAATGTAGACGGTCTGTCTCCCCCATCTCCCCCGTTTCCACACCCACTCATCCTCTCTTCTCCCAGCCTCAAGCTGCGTTGCGACAGAAACATTCCCTGTGGCTCCTGCCTCAAGCGCGGCTGTGGTGCGATCTGTCCGGACGGTACGTCATCCGCCCCGCCCTTCTTCGCCTTCCTCGACGTAATCGCTCCTCCGCTTCAGGCTCTTTAACCACTGGTCAGGGTAATCGGTATGTGCACATCAGGCTCGTCCATCCTCTTCCCAATCAAAAATCCCAGTTTCGTCCTCGCCTCCACCCAAGAACTTCACGAAAAAATATCCGTCCTGTGCAGTCGCGTTCGTGAGCTCGAAGATGCACTGCGGCATTCCCACTCCCTCGTCTCTCCCGATAGGCATCCCCTCCTCGCCGATGACCTTCTCCAGATCAAGGCTCCTTTACAACGGGAACCACCCGGCCACCGTAACGTCCCCAAAGGTGGCATCAAGGAAGAAGAGCAAAACGGCGAAGTCGTCGACGCCTTTGGCTCACTATCAATCAATGCGTCAGGTGGGACCAAGTATTTCGGATCCATCGCGAATTCTTGGGTGAGCCACACCCTCCTCGTACAAGGGAACAAGTTTCGTTGACAATCTTCTATACAGTACTTTTTACAGGTAACTTGAAACAGCATCTCGACGTGCGATCAATCTGATTGGCACACAGAATGAAGCTCTTGAAGCTCAGGAGAGCGAAGAAAGCCGGCTAGCCTCTCTACAGAATATCCTTCCACCCGAGATTCTGGTTCGCAGTGGTGCCTTTCCCCTCGTTCCAACGTCTTTCCCAGTCGAGCTCGAAAACGTCCGACTACGAGAACTCCTTTGGTATCTTCCCGAACCTCCCGAGGCACATTATCTCTCTCGGGTCTACTACACATACGGTGCTTGGATGTGAGCGGCCTCAACATGCGTTAGCGCACGAAATTCTCACTGTCCACTTCAGGTACAATCCGATTGGCGAACGTGATTATTTCGAGGAAATATATGCGCTGTTTTATACGCCAGACATCGGACCACCATCCGATGACCCACTTCTTTCTCACAAACTCGCCCTTGTCTTCATGGTTCTCGCAATCGGAAGCCTCGTGGATATCAAGTACACAGCCTATAATATCGAGGCAGAAAAATACCATCAACTGGCGCGTGCTGCACTCTTTCAAAGTTCGCTCTTCGAGGATCCTACTATCAGTGCCGTACAGGCTTTGGCATGTACACTCGCTGCGTTGCGACCACGAGATACTCACTCTTAATCTGATAGTTCCTCATGACCTTTTACCTCTTCTTGTCTGATAGGCATGGGTCCAACTCTGGAACACGTTGGGCCATTATTGGCGTGGCTGTCAAGATTGCGCAATGCGTGAGTGTTCCTGGTTACTAATCGTAAACCCTCATACAAATGTCTTCCCCGTGATCAAACTAGATTGGGCTTCGTCAGTATCCCCTCTTCAATTGCGTAATGGATGCTGACCCGATCGCTAATTTGTCACAGATCGTGATCCGAGCAAATGGGGAGTGGACCCGAAGGAGACTCTCCGTCGCCGCGAATTATTCTGGGAGTTGTACACATACGATTCTTGGCAGGTGAGTTGGAAAG
Organism: Xanthoconium stramineum; assembly: GCA_038090315.1. NCBI lineage: Eukaryota > Fungi > Basidiomycota > Agaricomycetes > Boletales > Boletaceae > Xanthoconium > Xanthoconium stramineum. The sequence goes on from JBBPMO010000043.1 coordinate 44,540, forward strand.
GACGTATGTGCAACACGAAATGTAAGGTCACCACCATCACAGTGCTGGACGTTTGGGCGTCCGCCGACATTCTATCTGTCATATATCGACTGCAAACTACCCTATCCTGACCCTGCTGATGAATCATGTGCGTGCTGCGCGATAGAAAACATGCCTTATCTTACGACACTCTGATTGATCTAGTCCACGCTTGGAAGCACCGCTTCACGTCAGAATGTATGAGCGTGGTCAATGACCAAGCTTTCGGTGCAAAGACTCCGACATACGCAACCATCTTGCAACTGGACCGCAAAATGCGCGCGTTTCCTGTCCCCCCTAACTTGCAGGTTGCCGGATTTGGCAACTCATCTCCATCGGAGGCACGACAGGAGAGCGTTACGTTGATTCTACAACGACATATAGTCCTCGCTCTTCGCGAAATGAGTAAGTCTTGTTTCTCTATTACTTTCTCACATTTACCAGCTTTCACGCGTAATATTCATTTCTGAGTAAGGGGTTACCACTAACACTGCTTCAATCAGATCTCCTCTATCTCCATCGAAGTTTCTTTGCTCGTGCTGTGACCGATCACCCCAAGGATCCACTCGGTAGTCCGTATGGGACTTCGGTTATCGCTGCTTACCGAAGTGCGGGCTCGCTCGTAGCCCTGATGCGGAATCTCCACACACAGCTTAAAGAGCTCAGTGAACGACTCTGGTTCCTGTGGACACATATGTTTTCGTGTGCGGTACGTTTGCCCGATGGGGTGCTGTTAAATTCCTTGATAGGACAATTGCTAACGAGTCCATGAAATTTCTTTCGTGACACGAATTGTAGATCGTACTGGGTTCGGTTGTCACCCGGTGTCCATCCATGAGCTTGGCACCCTCTGCGCTTGTGCAACTGGACTCCGCTTGTGAGCTTTTCGCCAAGGCAGCGCGAGGATTTCGCGCTCAACCCGTATTGGTAAACCTATATTCTCTTCTGCCCGTCACTTTCACTTGCTTACCCAACCTTCAGGATATCATGATGGCGCTGCAAAAGAAGGCGCACATTAGCTTGAACGAGTTCCGAAGGGGCAAAATCTCGCCACTTTCACGTCAGCTGTCAAATCATTCTGAACCGGAGTCACCATTCGAAGAAGATGACGAACTCTCGACGCTTGGGGGGAAAACGCGGCTTGTATCCAAGAAAGACTCGCTGTCACCGCAGTCGTCGCCCGCAGTCGTTGATCGCTCGCCCACATCTTCGAATCCGGTAGTGCCACTACCTCTGGCAAGTGGGAGTAATCACGTTCATCCCAATGTCGTGGACTACCTCAAAACGTTCGGTCACACTGCTACCCCTCATACCAACATGCCCACGTACACTGAGGCGTCTGCTTTCAACACCCCCATAAGAGAACGATATGAAACCTCTGGATATAATGACAGCCCAGTACAAATTCAGCCGATGGAACTGGTACCTGGGCAGTTCCCTAATTACTTCCCTGTCTATGACTACGGGATGGTCTCGGAGAATGGCTATCCTCAGATGAACGGCCACATAACTACAAGTCGACGAGAGTCCCCGGAAAGCAACACGATGCAAAACACTTGGCAAGATTTTGTTAATGCTAGTGGTTTGAGTCTCTCACGTAATGGATGAGGACTTTTTGTTAACTTGCGGACATTATCTTGCCGCCTGTGGTCATTCTAATGTGCTGTCCGCTAGATATGTTTTGAGGACACTACTGGCATATGTGCTTGTTGTATATTCACTCTGCTAAGACGCGTTGTATATTATTGTACCCTAGCTTTTGTCTTGCTGCTTACATCTTTTTCTTGTTCTCGTCTTTCGAACGATTTTGGGGGTGACAAACAGGGCCAAACAAAGTGCACCGCATCCGAGGACATGGATGGGCAGTACAGCCAACAGGCTCCTTGTCGTTTCGTCCACATTCCTCATGTCGATCTGTGGTTCTTCTTCGAAGACTGGCTTTGGTCGCCGACCTGTAAGACAGTGGAGCGTGGTGTTCAGGCAGCGTGCTCATCGTTTCGCATATTTCCAGATACAAAGGAAGGTGGTTGTTTGCGGAGATGGCGCCTGCGGTATGTTACCCATGCCTCGCTCTTCTTCCTGCCAGCTTAGCACCAGTTCCATTGATAGGCAAAACTTCGCTTCTCAACGTTTTCACCAGGGGTTTCTTTACCCAAGTATAGTGAGTGCCACATGGACCTGGCCAAGGAACCTCACATCCCAAGCTTCCTGTACCGTGTAGTGAACCCACCGTATTCGAAAACTACGTCCACGACATCTACGTCGAAGATCAGCTCGTGGAGCTAAGCTTGTGGGATACGGCGGGTACGTACTCTGATTGGCCACAACGAAGTTTGCGTTCATAACTTCTGACGTTTCAAGAATTCCTTAGGACAGGAGGAGTTTGACAGGCTAAGATCGCTAAGCTACGCAGAAACGCACGTCGTCATGATCTGTTTCTCCGTGAGTCCGCTTGTCTGACCCTTGGAGACGCGAGGTTAACGGATCCTGGGTCATCACAGGTAGACAACCCGACGTCGTTGGAAAACGTCGAAACAAAAGTAATTCCACCCCTTGATGCTTCACACGTCACTGGTTTTGAACGATTGTCACAGTGGATAGACGAGATTCTCGAGTTCTGTCCGGGAGTCAAGGTAGCTGTCCGACCTGACACCTCATTTGACGGGATATGACTGAACGCTTCCCCTAGCTTATCCTCGTTGGTCAGTCCTTTTTGGCCATGTCAACGAATTGAAGACACTGACCAACGAATGCAGCACTCAAATGTGACCTGAGAGACGATCGGAACGTTCGGGAACGACTTGCTCGATATGGGATGCACTCGGTACAGTACGAAGAGGGCCTCGCTGTCGCACGACGAATAAGAGCATCACGGTACCTGGGTGCGTGTTATCCCTCTCTCCCACACCGGTCTTGACTGACCACACCACGATGTGTATCAGAATGTAGTTCAAAACATAACCGAGGGGTCTCGGAGGTCTTCTACGAAGCCGCGCGAGTATCGCTGAGCACACGGGCCAAGGGGCCGGGGCGTGGTTGTATAGTGATGTAACATTTGACCTCGATCGGTCGGGACGTTCTTTCGCACTCTTATGCATCTTATGGGATTCTTCTAATTGCTTGAAACTCTCGCACGGACGATATTCTGGTTCATCTACAGATGCTTGTGTTTCGTCTCATGTTCCACATGTATTTCTTGACGAACATCCTTGCAATCGTCCATAGTATTGATGATAGGAATCAATTATAGCAAACCAACAAGCATGCACTACGATACATTCTAGTCTTGACGGACAAAAATCATGTTTTCATGTCAGAAGTAACCTGTCATGCTCTGTCGGTATGCTTTAGTATTTGCCCCGTCTCACGAATAGTGTACGTACAGGGATCATATTCACGCCCACACCGGTGCCGTTCATCATCGGAGGTGCTTGACTTGGGTATCTAGACAACGTTGAGCACCCAAAACTCAACCAAAGATGGCTCGAAGACGAACCCATTGCCTTGAGTGATCAGCAAGCGGTTGCCAGGATTGATAATAGGCTGTTCAGCCTCTTGCGCTTCCTTGACACTATCTTTCTTTGCTCGTTCTCTGACCTCCTTCTCGAGCGCCGTCAACTGGAATATAGATTAGGTAAACCAGGATACCGAGTCAATAATGGGAAGAACAAACCTTTTCCCGCATCGTTCTCGAGACCTGGATCTTGTAAGGCATGTAAAAGTCGTTGAGACCGTGTTGCCATGAAAGTTCCTCCACGATGTCGGGCCGCAGCAAGTCGAAGCATACATAGAGGACCACTGCGAAGCACTCCCTGTTGCCGATGTCAACAAAGTAGGAAAGGAGATCCTCCGCAACTTCAGTGGACGCCGAGGTGGCAGCGGTGATGATCGCATCTTTGTACAACTGGTCTTGCTTCGACAAGGATATCGACTCTTCCCATCGTGAATTTTTCTGGATGGGGTGAGCAACTTGCAAAAATGAAATAAAAACTACCATGCCTTGTAAAGATGTGCTGCAAGCCGCCTGAACTCGAGAAGGTCGTGTTTCTCTAGTCGTTGAGCAAGAGCAATGTTGTTGAAGTTGTCAAAGCTGTCGATTGAGTCGCGCAGGGTCTTGTAATCCTCCTCTTCAATGAGCAGGTCGTTGTACGCATCATTAACGGCCTCGATGTTTAACTGCAAGCACCGTCAATTGGGTTGAGCGACAATACAAGGTTTGGAGATACTCACGTTTTGGACGGCGATAAGGTATGAACGAATGAGGGGAATATGATCGATTTGACGGAATGTGCGGACAACACGGGCATGATCTATGCGAGAAATCATGACACTCAGGAGATCCGTCAAGAGGGTGGGCTGTTCTTGCAGGTAGAATGTGAGGGCTTTGTAGTAACTATGGCATACCCAATGTCAGCACACGAATCGAGAATCGGGGAATGTACTTCGTACATCTCAACATTAGCGACGCGGACGGTCACATCCTTGAACTGATTGTGCTCCCAAGCATCGGCCGAGCGTTCGATCATGGCGAGAGCGGCATTGTCCTGGTTACAGCTTCGTTAAGTAGGAGCGCATGAAAAGTAGACAATCTCTTACAAATTCGTCGTATTTTATGTAGAGGAAAACAAGCTCGGGCCAAAGATGTGCTTTCTCCGTCGCTCTGATAACCTGTTTTTGCCAATAACTACGCGTGCCTCTCCGTATGAGGGATAACGACTCACCTTTGGAATGTTAATCCGCGACACAAAGAGCTTGAGGTGCTCCATGACTAGGACCAGAGGCGATCAGCAAGTGAAAGACTACGTAGATCACACATACGTTTTCCAGGTCTATATCTACTGTACAGAATAGAGAGCTCCGTAAAGATCCCCATCTGCAAATGATCATTATAACGAGACCAGGTATCACAAAAAGGACATACGTGAGCGCGCTCTAGGCTAAGTGCGGCTTCCAGCAGGGTAAGGACTTCATCGAAATAGCCACGACGTTCGTAGGATTGAAGGAGAGCAGGCAACTCTTCCTATAAAGAGATCAGTCAAAACCTTGAAGCCTCCGTCCTACTAGTGCACGAACCGCATGGACGACAATATTCAAACCGCAAATTTGAGCCTGCGATACAGGTAAGTAACAACCCCTCCGGTCGACAAGAGGAGACGCACCAAACGGAATTCTGATTTCTCAAGGCATGCGGCGTGAACTTGCTTCCAGACCTGGGTGTTACCAGCTTTGCGAGCACTTTCTACAGCAGCTTGGTTCTCGCCCAAGTAAATAAGAGTGGTAGCCAGGCGAGCCCAGTTAGAAATGCTTGTAAAGAGCAGCTTGGCGGCCTGGTAGAGCTCGTCCTCGAAGCACTTCTCTCCGACCACTAAGATGTCTGCTACGTTTGTCATGCCCAAGAAGTCTTCCATGTCATGTAGACGATCCGTCTTGGCATAAGCATACGCCAACTCGGTATCGATTTGAGGTTCACGGAGATGCTTGCGTGCCATTTGCAGGAAGCGGACCAGATCATCGTGCTTGCCAGCGTGGCTCGAAATCTCGCTAACTTCTGCAAAGTTCGAGGGGTCCTCGGCCTTGATGTATGAGTCTACAAAGAACAATCAACTTCCCCTCTCACTGAGTTTACGTGCCAACGTACCAATGGCATCTTTGATGCGAAGACCATCAAGCTGGGCTTTCGCAAGGCGACTCCACACCTCAGGCTTGTTGACCTTGTTGGCGTAGTCCAAACCACGATCGATCGACACAATATGTTCGACCAATACGTTGATCGCCATAGCATGTTGGTCGTACTTCTTGTATATCGTCAGTGCCTCCTCGTAGAGGCCATGATCGGTCGCAATCTTGGCGATCTCGGCGACGTCGTAGTTCTGAAGTTTGTTGATGTAGCCCACAACCTTCCCTTTATCTGCACGAATTGCTGTAAGGAGCAAAAGGTTCTGGAGATTGCGGTTGTCGCTAAACGGAGAAGGCTCGATGATAATTTTCTCCAGAAGCTCAATCAATTCAATGGGAAGATCGGCCGAGAGGAAGGCTTTGACGGTAACTGAGACATCATCGGGGTCAGTGCACTCGGGCAGAGCGGTCGCGACAATCTGTGATCCACAAATGGTGAACATATGTAGACCGTAAGATGTCTTGACTGACCTGATCAATAAGTGCTCTGCGATGGACGTTATCGTGGACAAGGACTTGTGCCCAAAGTTCTGGCTGACGACGCTTCACGAGGTAACGAGCTTGTTGTTTGAACATCGAGTTCTCATTCGTGATGGCAATGAGCTCATCATCGCAGAAGCCCTTTGCGTAGGCGATGTACGCCAAATAAGGGTCTCGGGCTTCGCAGAATTTACCAACGACAAGAGGCTCATACAACTAGGATAATCGTTGAGGAGGGTGGTCACATGGCATGGTCAAAGAACGTACATTATTTTCCTTCAAGAATGTTTCGGGATTGTTATTGCTGTCGATCAAAATCTTGGCCATTGCGTTGAACACAGCAGGATCCTGAGAGCCTGATTGCACGCGAGCATCGAGCCAGGGGAGAATCAACTTCAGTCTATTCCGTTGTTCAACCTCATTCACGAGTTCGTCGATGGGGAAATTGCCTGTCACAGACGCCAAGAGTCCTTTGATGGTTGTTTCGTCGCAGTCGACGTCAAGCAGTCCACCGATGACCTGTGGAGTCCTGACGGAGTTGACGCGCTGTACATAGACTTCGATGAACTTTGTGAGGCCATTCTGATAGAGGTAAAGAACGAGGTCGTGAACGAAGTCGAAACGGTCGCAGACAATGATAAGGGGAAGTTGGTCTTGAAGCTTTGCCTCCTTCAAGAAATTTTTGACTTTCTCTGGATTGTAATGGTTGCTCTCTCGGCAGATCCGCTCAACTTCACGAATCTGGCCGGTCCGAGTGGCTGCCTGAATGTACTTGAAGTGGACCTCGGAATCTTCGCTGAGGTTCACGATTGACCCAAGATAGTAGTAGAGGCCTTCAACAAATGTCAGCTTTGCGACAAGACACCTATGACAAAATTATTCACCTTCGAATGTCTTGAAGGACTCAAACATTTCGATCAACTTCACAGGGCCAAGGATGTCAGAGTACTTGGTAGCGATCTGGATGACGACTTGTAGGTTCTGGCGGATATTAACCCTTAGCATCTCTTGCATGGATGCCATGGACTGCTCGGTAGTTAGACGACTGAAGTAGTTGACCAGCCATTCGGGTTGGAGGCCACCAGTGTGCACAATCGCGCGCTTGATGTCCGCCAAGTCCTCGTAGTGTTCAAGAGCCTGTTGACATCAGTACCAAGCAAATCCCCAAGGTAAATTGATGCACTGACTCTTTGCAAGAGACCGGCTTTCTCGCAAAGGTTGGCAATCCTAGGGCGGTCATAATGCGAGAACATTTCGTTTCCGAGGATAGCATCTGCGACTTGTGGCGCATGGACGAGGTTCATCTCGAGGAGACGAGTCTGCAGATGGCCTTGCTCGGGTCGATTCTCCTTCAAAGCATCTAGCAAGAAGGACGTTGCCGGCTGGATCATATTTTGCGACATAAAGATGTCCACAACCTGCGATATATGCGTCACATGTTGCTCGATAATTGGTCAGTTTCTCACTTACGCGCTCGATATCAACCAACGGGCCAGTCTCATCATTGACGAGCTGAGTGGCAAACTCGGCACCCTTGTCAGGGTTCGTCCTCATGGTATGCTGCAAAAGGGCAACATAATCCGGGCTATACCCAACCTTCTTTGAGTATAGGACAATCTTGTCTGTCTGACCAGTCTCCGCAAAGCAGGCGATGACCTTGTTTGGGACATTTGCTCTGAGGTAAACGCCCAAGGCCAAGGTCATGTCATGCAGGCGGACGATATCTCCGAGCTCTTCACTGCAGGTGAGCTGAGGCGCGGAGGTCAGGAGCAGCCACGTCTCAACAATGAAGACTCGCCTTGTTTTCTTTCAACCACTTCTCTAGAAGCTGCTTTCGACCCTGCTGCAATACAGGACGAGCGAGCTCGAGTGACTCGAAATGATTGAGTTCACCTTTCTCCAACAAAATGCCAAAGTATTGGAGGATAGGAGATAAGCCACCTGGGGGGGCGGGTGCTTGCTTGAACGACTCAATCACCTGCGCTGTACGGAGAATTCCCTATAGACCAAGTGTCAGTCCGACAGTTATCATTGGTGATCACGCATGCGCGTACGCGAGGAGAGTTGGCAGCTATCTTCGCCGCTTCGCTGTATTGACCGGAGGAGAACAGTTGCTGGTACTGCTTGACGTAAAGATCATCGGCACCAGGAAGGTTGCCACGACTGGCGAGCTTGAACGCAAGTTCGGTATTGTTGAGCGTGCTGAGGATATAGGGGACGATCGTCTGCTCGTCGACGCTGACCGATAGAACTTGGCCTTTCTTGTTTACGCCAATAATCCCGTGGGTAGCCTCATGCTCTGCCGTGACAAAGATCGTCTCCCCGGATATGCGATTCATATACACACAAGCACCAGACTCCAGATCGTACAGGTGAATGAAACCATATTTGGTGACCAGAAAGATGATACCGTGCTTTCTGGACACCTGCATGGCTACGGGGAAGTCATTGGTGGCTTCAGGAGGGAAATAGACATCAACTGCCTTCTTCGCGAAAGGTGGATCTGGTGCGGTGTGGTCAATCTCCACAACATGAAGCTACACAGCGGCTCTTCAGCGGACATCGGATCCCTCGAGTGCACGTCGCGTACCTTGGCACCAGTGGCAGTCCGAACTGCAAATGTGAACAGCTTTGTGATGGACTGGTGACCATCGAGCTTTAGCTCCGCAAATGAAGCCGCGTGCCCTTCGATGGGCTGGCTGACTCCCCGCTCTCGACTATACAGTTGCATGGCGCCCTTGACCTTGAACGCCGAAGGGTTCGTTGAATTGCTTGATATACCGATTAATACCAGCCACTTCTCATCAGAAGTTACACGGTAGTTGATGATCTGCGCTCCAGCGAGCGTCGGATGCCGGTCAAAAACTTTTTGCGGGGGTGACGTCTGATCTCCAATTGACCAATGATACACTGAGGTCTCGGTGACCATTCCTATGGTTGTCTCGGATACCCACTTCCAGAACACGATGTCCTCGTTGTTGGCGTGCGACTTGACCTTTTGTTTGGTCTCAATATTGAAAATTTGCAACGTACGGCCGGCTGAGAGAAGGTTATTGACGTCACGATACCGCACGGCGAGATAGGACACACCCTTTAAGGCGAGAACTTTCTTAGAAGGATGCATGATTGCGGAATCAGCACTGATTGGCCGTCGAAGAACATTGTTTGCGTCGGCGAGGTCAATTATGACAACTTGATTTTGCTCATTAACCTTTTCCCGTACGCAAATGAAGTGGTCGGATTCCAAGGTCAAGGTCTATACAAAGGGTTCGGTCGGGTGTCCGTGAGTACATGTAGAACCGGCCTCGACTCACCTAGGTAGTAGGCAAGAAACCAAGAGAATTGAGCACGTCACTGTGGATTGAGATTGGCTACGCGTACCTGGAACGAAATGGAAGCTGGCTGAATGCCCAAACTGGAGAGCTGCAGATGCTCGCAAAATGAAATGGGTTTCGAGGCGTCCGCCATGATTAAAGCGTCGTTGACTGCTGTACGCAACAGAAAGACGAGGGCTGTTGAGACACGAGAAGGGTACTAAAAGTTTACTATTGTTTGTCACACGCTTCATTGCCATTACTGCGGTGCTGATGGAAACCAAGTAGTTCTAGGGTATTTCTACTCCTCTGAAAGAACCAGCGCCTCCTCCAGTTCCTCCCCTTCTGATACTGTGGCAGAGGGAGGTGTACTTCCATAATACAACCGTTGCGCCATGATCGCTATTTATTTTGTGGCAGAACGTCAGTGACACGTATAGAATGCGTGCCGGCGCTGCGACATGCCTGTGTCTACAGAGAGTTGAAATATCCCACAGGCCTTGAACTGCAAGGAGGACCCCCGCAAGAAAAAGTACGCTGCTCTTGATTGGTGATGTCAGCAGGTACCAGTTGTAGATGCAATGAATGATCCTACTTGAGGGTGTCTCCACCCAGCTGACCGATCATTGTGGAAACTTGGAATCCATGAAGCGACTTGTGTTTGCAATTACTGCTCGAGCGTTGCACGTGAGGCCACCTTTGATCCACAATGGAACCCACAAACCTTGTGAGCTGGGGAAGGAGGAGCGTGCTCTCTAATCTCAGAGCAAAAAAACAGCAGAGAGAGATATACATCACATCGCCCAAATACCAAGGATACTATCGCAGAGCAGGGTCTGCACGATGTTCAAGTGATTGAAACTCGAAGAATGCAACAGCTTCTCACATGATATTCGCAAGACGGTCGATGTATCGCATGTATGGTGACCACTGCCAAAAAGAAAATGGTCGTGGGGATGATACGTAGCTTCCGGGGTTCGTTTCGGACGATAAAGAAGGAAAATAAACAATAGAGCGAGCTGTCGATTAATGTCATCGTGGTCACACGATCTATTGTGTGCACGCTCAGAGGGGCATACCTGCGCGACGATCATAAGAATTGACTTGAACAGCAAGGGAAACTCGGAGTGGGCACCCAGCCAGAAATAACACCGCGTGATATTGGCAATCAGCCTAATCGTATGTCCGTCAGCGTGTTGCGCAAATGATTGTTCGAGCAGGCTCACAGAATCGCACAGACGTCACGAGAAAAACTTGTCGGACCCCTTAAAGGCGGACATGGGCAGCTACGCTGGCGCCTATTCGAGACATGTCACCGAGATGGCTTACTTCTTCCTGATACTCCTTGGTCAGCGTAAACGAGGGGAAGGCCGACAGCCATATCAACGGACGAGACTACGGCGAACCATGAAGGTAACGTTGACATGACCATGTTGAAAGTATGCTGGCCGACTTGGCTGCGCAGTGCTGCGGAGCACCGTGCTCAGCTTGATTGCAACTCCTGAGGTCGTGGCGGCTGGGTCGTGAAAAGTCTTTAGGGCCAAAAAAATTTACTGACTATACATGACTGATCACTTTGGATACCATTCTCTCATTGGCGATGCCTGGGACTCGTTGGGCTTTGAGCGCTGAGCTATGTATCCGGGGAACGTGGCACATGTTGGGTGAATCTCTAGGCCGTAAGTATTAATGAGTCTCGATCGCCTTGAAGCTTCCACCCACACCATGATCTAGATGGCATTGGTTTTGTCCAGATTCATGCATACATCCCACATCAAGTGGTCGGGCAGCGTGGTTCTGTTGCAACGTCCAATGTCCAACGTTCAACGCTGAGTCTCATCTCGGCGTCAGAGCGAATCAGATTTGAATTTGATTACTATGCATCCTTCTACATCCGGTTACATAAGGTTTCATTTTATCATAGTGCTTCCAAGCGCCTCGTGCCTCCGCCCCTCGTCACCCCCGCAATGCCAATTAGTACAAGTTTTGGATTCCCGTCCCGCTGATGCGGTGACTCAAGCGTCCTCAAGCTGAGGTGTCATGCCGTTCATATCGAAATTTCTCTGATTGAAAACACGATTGTCATTGCAGGTGGGTGACGACTGACCACGAATGGTGCAATTTATGGTCTCATTTGCCTAGATACCACGAGCCAATACGAGGTGCTCTCGTATTACTGAGCAGCACCGCCGATGGCTCGCGAGCTTCACCACAGGTCTGTGCATGACCCTTGGAAGTCTTTCTCTGACACTGAACATCATTGCGCTGTGTAGCCGACTTTTCCTTTTCTCAGTTGGAAATACCTCTTGAAGCATGGATTCCAACATACCTGCTGCCTCGCTTAGCTTTCTGCGGCCAACCTCCTCCCCTTTGCCTGCAAGGTGGCGTGAGGGCCATAGTCCTGATCCCACCTTGCTCTCGCAGTCATCCATAACCGTGCTTTTCCCTGCCCGTTGCAATACAACGAGGAGCAGAAGCGACGACATCAACTTGATGCTACGCTTGCGGGATAATGAGGAGACATGGGTAAGTCGCACCTCACCTGGAAGCCGTAGTGTCGTCCTGTCGCGCCTCTGCCTATCCCTCATAAAGAATTTGCGAATGCGACCACGTACGCACGTTTGTTCCCCTATGACTTGGCGGAGATTTCTTAAAGAGCTTTCTGTTTACAAGGGTTGGTTTCCGTTTTGCTCTGCGGTGCAGCGGACCTAGAGGGTTGGATTCGAGGGCAACATAGGACCGCAGGTGGGTGGTGCATGCCAGAATAGGTGTCCCGATCGGGTTACACGTTGCATATTTTCTAGAATATAATATCCCCTTTTCCAAAACGTTTTAAGAACAAGCATATCGTAAACCACCGACGCGCTCGGTGCGTAAGCATGCCAATCAGGCTCTGCGAGTGCCAAGGCTCACACCAACATACCCACCCGAACGGCTGTGGATGACATAGAGCTCAGCCCTTGACCCATGCAACTTGTGCAACACTCGTTCTTGAACATTTGCGCAGCATGGAACACTCCTTCGTTGAATGAATTCTGCGCCACTAGATAACGGGTATACCATATGGGCATTTGAATAATGCTGAGGCTGCTCGTAGCTGCAATGAAAGGATTCGCGATTGCGGTCATGACGACAAATCACAGAACTTGTCCAATCCAAGAAAGATGAGGCTGAATATCTCTATGATCAATGACGCAGGAAGTTCATGTTCTAAAGAGACTTTGAGATGTGTGTGAGATGTAATGTTGGTTGCGGCTATTTTTGGGGTCGACGCACCTCGTTGGCTTCTCCAGTTGAGCCTTTTTAAAGGCTCGAGTGGGCAGTCCAAGTAGACTAAGTACATCGTGTAGCACGCCGTCGCCAACCTCGCCCAGCGCTGTCCAACTCACTTCCGTCCTATCCCTGTCAAACAACGCCATCCGTTTCATATCATTGACATTTACTTCCGTCCCTCATGTCTCCGCCTCTTAGCGAACTCTCTCCTGACCACCACTACTCATCGCCAGACGGCTTCGAGCAGTACTACGACTCCTACTCCACCCTCGTCGTCCCCTCTGGCGCCGCCTCCGATTTCTACACTTCAGAAAACTTGTATTTGTGGCAGGACACGGACGGCATTTATCACTGGGCCGACGCCTCCGTCGCGAGGTCCGATGGCTCCCTGGCTTACCCACACCCTTCACATTATGCCTCTGCATTTACATCTGAAGCAATTCAACTGGTACGTTCCCATCGCTGGACTCCGCCTCTCGATGCTGAGAGTAATCTGGACTAGTCTGGCTACTGCGGCTACCGACACGGCGATCCTGACGGCTCCCCACAACCCGCGGCTACCCAGGATAACTCGTACATCTTTCACTTGGCCCAACAATTCAGGAATGGTTCAAGCCGTCCACAAGCCCAGGACCATCGGTCGACCATTGCACGCGCAAGCGACAATTTCCTCGCACAAGGTTCTATTTTTAGTGATGGGTACTCGCCCTCGAGACGTGGAAGCACTTTGGATTACCAGTCATCCACCTCACACCAGTCCAGCCCTCAGCTTAACCCTCGCCCACCGTCCAGGAAACGTTCCAGGGAATTATTAGACGACCCAATTTACCATGTTAAGGTTAGTTCCGGCGTCAATCTTAAATTACAATCTTTTGATGTCCCGACACCTCAATCTTAGGAAGAAGATGATAACACACTGCCATCTTCTTTGCCCACGGCAAACGCATGTCGTCTTCCCAGACCACATGTGATAGTGCCATCCCAGGGGCTTTCTTCACCCGCCATCCGAATCCCACACCTCGGTGAAGCTACCACTTTGGCTGTTGAATCCCACACTCGCGAACACGAGTCACGCTTGCGACGTCCAGAGGACCGCTGCATGATCCCAGTGCCGAAGCACATGAGCAATAAAAGGGTTCATCGTTCAAGCGAGGTTGTTCGGCAAGAAAGTGCCATCCTGTCAGTGCCCACAACGTGGTCTATCCCTGACGATCAGGTTATGAAAGGGACAAAGAAGCCTGGCGAACAGAAGAAGCAGGCATTGGCATGTCTATTCTGCCGAGAGCGGAAGATCGCGTGTGGCCGGCCCCCCGCCCACAGCCCTGACCAGACTTGCAAGTGAGAACATTTGTTTGTTCCACCTGGGAACCCGAATGCTGACGTTATCGTTACATAGTCAATGCGCACGCCGTCGGATCAAGTGCGAGTATCCCACTGAATCGCGTCGTGGCCAACACAAACGTCGTCGTAAGCCAGTGGAAGGCGAACCTACCAGCCAGTCCACCACCGTCCGAACGAATTCGATGTCAAACGTAGCATCAACGACGACTGCCCCTTCATCTACGACATTAACGACCACCACTCCATCCGCATGAACACAGCCGAGAAAAATATCCCACCAGCACCACAACCATACCTCGCCGCGCATGTTCAGAATTGTAATGGCACATGCATCACTGGCACACCCTGTTCGCGCCGAATCGCACGGCATCAAAATAGCGGAAAAACTCGTTTATATATTGCAATAGACACAACGGTTCAACTATTTAATATCTGGCCATTTTTGGCTCACGCCCTTCTTTGACATTAGGCTCCATGTGAATAGGTGTTTTCTTATGGGATACAGGTATCTTTGCATACTCGTTGTTCTATGCCATTGGTCGGCATATGATTAGAGTATATATTTTTGTTATTAGCTCACATTATACGTTGGACTCAAGCGCTACACTGGAGGTAGATCTAAAGTAGGCAGATGCTACTTTTCAGTACTTGGCCTTTCAGTGTGCTGCGGCCCCCAGGTACCCAGTGCTTAATGCTGGACATTATCGATTAACAGGTCTTATCGATCGCTTCCAAATAAATAAGTCGAAAAAAAGAGCAGGCCATCTTCGTTTGGGAAGTTTTCCCCCTAACTATTAGTATTGGGTTAAGTGGCGTGATCATGATAAGACGGGCACATATCACTGTCGAACATCCAGTCAGGCAAGGTCCAAACGTTCCAGGTCCCTGCCTGAAATGAGATCCAATACTGGCAAGAACGAAATGGTGCTAGCATATCGCGGAGCGAAACCAAACATTGTCTTCGAGCACGAAATAAGCCGACACTGTCGACCTGTCACGGCACAGCCCGCCGATCAGCGCTAGCCCTCAGCTGTCAAACCAGACCCTGTCGAGAACGGGTTTGACAGATGACGCCTATGACCCTTACTTCGAGCGGTTACCCTCTCCTCCGATTGATCGCCAACTAAGTTGGGGGGTGATACACCTGGCGTGAGCCATGAGGTGTAGAGTTTGGAAAGTATCCACCTCATCGGAATTTGAAGGGCCCTTGAATCAATGGGAGGGCCTTGAATCAATGACTCGGCTCCACTGGTGGGCAACAAGGCATGTTGCCCACGAGGCACGGGCAGGAGTTCGGTCATGGTGGTCCCCCGGTCTCGTCCTGGAGAGTCGAGACGGTATGTCGGGGAAGGGTAGCACATTGACACTCGAGTCATAGATCTTGGTCGAACGCCATGAAAGACGTGTTAAAGTCACCGCGATAAGATCGGCAACCTGTAGATTTGCAAGGGCTCTGGATGAAATGAAAGCATTCGGAGGCAGTATGTAATGATTCGGCTCGAGTCGTTGGGTACTACATACCAGAAACAGAAGATTTAGGTTGTACGGCATGCTGCCAACCGCGGCAAGTCGAACTGCCAGACCTCAGTCCATGCGAAAGTTTGGCAGAAGCTGATTGTGGAGATGATGTGGATGGAGAAGCGCCACCACCCGCCGCAATCACCCTGACTACTGTCGCACAAAAGCCTCATGTATATCAGCTTGTCCTAGCAGAGTTCTCCATCAGAAAGATGAGTGGAACACGATCGAGGCGCGGTATATCCAGCAATAGATTAAGGTACCAAGAGCTAATTGACACAGAAGTAGGAAGAAGAGGTAACCACCAGTCCACATGTATTTCGTCTAAACCGCTCGTAGCCACGTCTTCACCGGCCGTTGATGGTGGCGGTGGAATCTCTCCGAGGGTTTGAGGAACTTGCAGCTTGTGCATGTTGTGGTGAGGGCATGGAATTGGGGTGTTCCGGAATCTTCTCAATTTCTTTCTTGGCAGCCTGCCACGCCTCGAGGTTCTGGGGGAATGGCTGAGATCGAGACAGTATATCTCGGAGCCATATGTCTTACCTTCTTGCACCAATCCCTATGGCTTCTCGCCATATTGATCGCCATCTCGCGAAGGTCCGCGACTTTCTGACGCTGGAACCGATCGAGATCCGCTTGAATGGTCGAGCTAGAGTACTTCAGGTCTTGCGCCGTCAAATGAAGGGCGTCCTCCAGCTTCGAGTCACGGAGACTTCGTCAGAAAGATGCTTGTCAAGCAATCGAATATCCTTACCTGAGAAATCGTCTCACGAGTTTTGCCAATACCGTTACGCCTCGCTGTTTCCGGATCGACATCCATCATCCCGTGCAATGTGTAGCTGAGAGCATTCAGGAAACCCATTCCAGGAGCACGCTTCTTGTAAGGGCTCGGGCCAGGGTGAGGTGGGAGGTACACCGATCCTGGCTCGTCAGGGTTTTCACTCGACTGTCCCTCTGACTGTGGATTCGTCAGGCCATTGGCGCGACCGCGTGCAAGAGCCTCGTCAAGTCTCTTCGCTTCCCTCTCACTTTTCTCGTATTCCTCTAACAATTCACGCTTGCTCTCCAGTGCATCTTGCGTCATCTCATATTGTACATGTTTCTGATGCCGATATACGAGAAGCTTTTTGATGATAGTGGCGAACTGCGTGTATTCATGCAGGGGTTCAGAGAAGTTCTGCTCGAGCTCCTGGAGCTGCGAATGACGTCAGCGACAATACAAATGTGATAGGCGAGACAAGATGAGATGCACACACCAATCTTGTTGTGGACATATATGATGCATCGACGGCTTGTCCCGTTTTCTCCATGGCACTGGCAAGGGTCCCGCTCTCATTAAGGCTGAAACCATTCAGGGCAGCACCTAGTTCTGAATAATCCTGCGCAGTTTCTGTGTCATGGATTGACAGATTGCTGAGTAGACTCTATGGATAGACGGAGATGTCATACCTGACCACCGTTTTAGCGTCCGCCGTGTGACCCTTTCCATTGGACCATTTAGGTGGTTCGCAAACTTGTTCGTGAATACTTCCGAGTCGATGAAGCGTTGGTCTGCGTTTCGCAAAGGATGAGTTGCTGTTGGATTGGGAAGTACTGCATAAGCGGAGGATGCGCTCAGATCCGTAGGGTTGTGCGAAGGGGCCTTTAGGATATTCTTTGGCAGCATTGACAGCGGTGGTGAATTAAGCACTTCGGTCTATAAGATGGTCATGAATTTATCTGAACAGAACTAGCGCTTGGCCCACCCATGAAACTTCTCCTTCCAAAAATCGATGGAATACGTGCTCATTCGACAGGATAGGGTGGCGAGCGACGCGGTTGAGGAATGTTTGCAACATGCGCTTGCGTCGGGCAATCATGGTAGCATCCTCCTTAGCTTTGGCCTGCTTGGCAGCATAGTCTCCAATGGTTTGCTTGGAAGGAATTGGGGGAATGATGAGAGTGGGATAGAGCTTCACCAAGCTCAGACGTAGAGACTCGAATTCAGAGTACCGATGCCTGGCTTCCGCGGTCTATCACATGTGAGTCCGCATGAGACACTCGATCAACGATGGCATAGTTGATGCTCACCCCCGCGTGGATCACGTACGTGATGTAGGGTGTGGTGGAGTTGAGTGTCGTCTTCTGTGCGTCGGTTATCTTATCACGCACGGTCATTAGGGGACAGCTGGTCAAGGCAAATACGACGCGGACACACACCAGAATCTCTGCGTCCTCTCCGGAGTGTAGCCACCTATCCCTGTAGCAGCAAAAGTCGCCCTTGAACGTTTGCGGAGGTTGCCGTTGACTTGCATGAGACGGGGATTGTTTGTTCGGAGAAAGGAGCTGGGCGGGATTGGATGGCGGAGAGGAGGGGGCTGATATGTTGACTTTGGAGGTTGACGACGTTTCTGACGAGACACGGTCAATGTCGTTCTCGAAGGGGTTGTCGTCCTCGAAGGTGTCCATCGCTGCTCGTCGTCACTGCGCCGCAGCGGGTGCGTCGGGGCAGCCAATATATTTCCGACTGAACTTGTCGGCTGGTCAAAGACGTGGCCAGTGCGATGAATAGTACGGTCGAGTACTATTGTGCTGCGTAGCGCCTGCCCGGGACTGTACTTGTCATATTTGGCCCTATGTACACCATTTACCCAAATACCCGGAAACCCCCTTGCAGCGTCGCATTCACTTCCTGCAGCGACTCGTCTACAGTCTCCCCCACTTCCTGCATCGCGCTCTCAAAGCCTTTCCCCAGTAGCGACGCAAACAACTCGTCAACCTGCTCCTCGTGCCAGCTCCCTTGCGTTGGCACCGGAACCATGAAATTTTGTATCTTCTCATGAACCTCGTACCTGAGGATAGAATAAGCCAAGAAACGACCGCGACCCATGTTACCGACCGAAGTTTCCGCCCCTTGCTAGCCTTTGTGTCCACCTTTTTCTTTGCTTTTCTCTCCTTTTGCACCGTCATCCAATCATCGTTCCGCGTTCCGTTGCCCCTCGCGTCTATAATGTCACGCAGGAGTTGATGGTAAAAATCGGTATCATCAAACACCTCGAAGTCTTCTTTTTCCCGACCTCCGTTTTCGTCCATTGCGCTGAACCCGAGTCTGCTTTCTTTGCCACGGTAAATCCTTGTTCGAGCGAGCACTTTATTGTGGTCTGCAAGCGTCTCGTCAATCAATTGTGTTGCAGGTTTAATGTGTTGAGTCGTTCTCGAGAATGCATTGCGATTAGATGGGAGGAGAACCGATGGTGCAACAGCCTGGATTTTGGACGACCATTTGTCGAGTGTGTGCACAAGGTGTGAGTGGTAACTGCTGCGAGAGTGAGGTTTTTCCGGCAACAAACACGGACTACGCACGCGGATTCGAGTTCTGACGCCGCATGGCTGGCTCCGCGTAGCTCTTCAGCATAATTGGCAATTGAATAGTCACTTTCGGTGCCTCTCCGACGTTTACGCAGAGGAGGCTGAATGGACTCGTTTGCTAAGAGCAGACGCTAACTTTGCGTTGAGCGGGCATCATTTCTATCGGAAAGACCATACCTCCTGGAAATCAAAAATCTCATTTGAGAGCAATCGTGCTTCCTCTAACATCCTCGCGAGGGAAGTATGCACTTGCTCATTGGCATTCATGTGCGACGGCTGTTCGTCTGTGAGATACTTTCTCGGCAGGAAAATGAACGGCTACTTGCAGGGGGAATGCGATTTCCAGCAGCAACGGATTTCTGTAGGCGAATGCGGGCATCAAGAAGCGAGTCCCAAAGAGCCTGGACGCAAGATGTAAGTCGAGGCTTAGCACCAGAAGAAATTGACTTGCAAGTTGTTTCGAAATAGCTTTCCCCTTTTTACGGTCTTCTTCTCGAGTTTGATGGAGCTTGGAGGACAGGTCACCATTTTGCATGTGTGCACTAGGCCGCTCCGTGGATGCATCAGTGGTGTCCACTTTACGGTTTGCTCCCGTCTCATGATCAGCGGTAGGTATCTCCAGCTGCACCTCCGAAACATGGCTGTCTGACTCCGCGTCCTCGCTTGAGTCGCTGTCACCGGGCGCGTCGAGGATCAACTTTCTCGAGGTCTTGGCAGCGTCATATTTTGGGTCCGAGAGGCTGTCGTGGAGCTTGCGCAAGGATGAAGGGCTGGTTGGATCAGTCTAGCTCGTGCTCCACACGCACGTGTCGTATTCACATACCCAACATCAAGGTAATGTGACCTAGCGGCTGTAATGGCAATGTCGGGATCAGGATCAGGAATGATATCCGTGTCCTCGGGGTCAAAGTCTACATGGGATCAGCGGAGGAGCCATAAAGCGGAGGATGACTTGCCAATTGGAGCGACGTCCTCGAGCTGGGCAATTTGCTGAGCGAGGGACAAGCCTGTCAAGGTGGTCGTCATTGTGAAAGCAAGGAAATGTTGGCACCAGCCCTGAGCTGTTTACATAATTGTTACACGATGTGCGAAACTACTCTTCTTCTTTACCATCACAGTCCCCCGTGACACACGACCAAGTGGCCAGTAGCCACTGCTAAACGTCCTCTATCAGACCAGCTAACTTTCAATCTGGATTCGACACAGTCTCCATGTTTTTTATCCTCGAAAAATGCACAGAAATCGTGTTTCAGGTGGGTGTCCGATTTTTTTCGTATGAGCTCATTTTGGAAGTTTGCCCCGTTCTTGCCCCTTCCTCTCAACGCCATCAGGCCTTTTATCTGTCACGCGACAGCTCCCATCGCACACGCCTTGTGTCACTGATTTTTTTTTCATGTAATATGATAGCCTCCATCTTGTCTACACACTCTTCCCTTCCTTCTGTGATTTCCCTTGAGGCCCTTTTGACGTCTTCCCTTGCCCTTCATACGTACGCTTCCATCTCAATCCCTACACCTACCCAGGTCATCCAAAAAATTCCCCTTCAGCAATGCCGCGTTTCCCCAACCGTACCGTCGCCGTCGCCGTAAATCATCTCTCGCAAGACGACGACGAAGACAACGACATATGTCCCGTGTGCGATGGCGATTGCACCTGCAACAACAGACCTTGTTCCCTCCTCCCTCCAAACGACAGTCATGGAAGTGCGCGCTTTGTAGTTACGCAGACCGCATCAACGGTTTCCTCCGCGCACGCTCTCGGAGCACAGCCCCTCAAAATCAAACTCACCGTCCCACTCAGTCTTCAGAACAAGGCGCGGTCTCTTGGATCCGCGCCAAAGAAAACTCGCATCGAGGGTTCATCCGCAGCGTCCAACGGAGTTGCTGGAAGCAGCTCCGTATCACCCTATCCTCCCAACGCTTCTTCCACCGCTGGCCATGGTCAGCGCAGTTCGTCAGACGCTGCAGGACAAAAACGCAGGGGTCGTCCAACGAAGCCAGTCGCGATTGTGCGCGACGAGGCGATGAATGGGGTTCCAGACCGCAAAAATCGCGGCAACGAGGCCAACACGCTGTCACAATCACAATCTCATCTATCATCGCGTACTTGTGTTCAGCGATCTGTCACATCACGGGCTACACGCTCACAAGTCGAGACTTCGAAATCAAATTTAGCTGCCTCGAGGCAAACTTCAAAATCCCAGGCCAAAAGCACAGTCGCAAAAAGACCGGCTTCCACAAAGAAAAAACAGGCCTTTTTCAGTGACCTTACAGATTCTGACCTTCAGCCAGACGATAATGCGCCGTCGGGCCACTTCCCTACTTTTGTCTCGGCCGATGGACTGACATCAGAGGCCTCTGACTCCTCCGACTCTGACTCGGACACGTCAGGTTTCGGCTCCGATTCCTCGCTCGCAGCAGAGGAAGAAAGTTACATCGTTGCGGAACAAAAACGTCACGACAAGGCCCGCATTCGTCGGGAGTTGCTAGGAGACGATGTTCCGAAGTACAAGGATTCAAACAACAATTGGGTCATCCGTCCTCGGAAGAAAAGTGTTGGACTCAGTGATGTGGACATGGAGGGTGATACTGACGTCACCGAAGAGGACGAAGATGAGGACGAGGAGGACGATGAGATGGATGACCGGGTGTCAAGGGTGTACACCGGGCTCGCAACCGGGTGGTCGGATGATGAGGAATCCAATTTCGATGCCGATCTGTTCTTCGCCAATCTCACGGATACGTCGTCTGATGACGGTTCCTCTGTCGGCGATGACAGCCACCACGATTCTGCTACGGACCCTTTAGTCAACAGCGTCACCAGCTTGCGGAGCGTGGACTTTGAAGTCACCGAGGCGTGGGACGGGCAGGTCGTTTTCACGAACGGTTCAAACGACGGTCACGTTGCCCTCGATATGGCATTCGAGGCCAACGCCGCTCAATTACTTGCACCGGATAGCGCTTCAGTCAGCCACGATAGCGATGTTGAAATGTGCACCAGCGACGATGCTGGCGCAGAGAGTGAGTTTGACGATGGTGATTCCGAACTTGGAGCAAGCGACGGAGATACGACGGAGGAGGAGCTCGTCGATGAGCAGGGACTTCCCACTTCTCGTGCGATGAGGCTTTTCCAGTGGCCAACCAACGTCTCATCCATCAACCCCATGTCGACAGTCAGCCCTAATGTTCCTCCTGCTCCGGTCTCTAAACGCCACCTGCGGTCTACCATGCTAGAATCGCCTCGTCCCGCTGATATTCTGGCTGGTAAAGTTTTCTGGGAAGAGACGAATCAGTCGCAGCTTGATAGTACGGAGGGTAGCGGTGGCGAAAGTCCCCGCCCGGTTGTTAGAGCTGGCACGCCTGTCATGGGTCAATTTAGCTTGGAAGGCGACGTACCTCAGAAGACCGCCATCCTTACCGGCGGAAACAAGGACGTGCCGTCTCCCTATACTCGCCTCGGCCACAGGCGAAGAAGGTTCTCCAGCAGTGCCGGAAGCTTCAGCAGTGTACGTATCTCACATTAGATCGTGTCTTCCCATCTCATTTATGATTGCTCAGATGGATATCCGCGGACGCACGGCAAGGTTATCTATCTATCCTTCCGATGAACCGCAATCCAAAACTCCACCTAACATTCAACTTGGCGAACCGATTAAACTAGATGACGTCCTTGACTCTACGTTCCTTGGCTCCGAGCCTGAGGTGGAGATGTTGGCAATCCCTGATAGCGAAGGCGAACAGAAACTCGCGCAGAGCTTAAGTCGCTGGGATCGTGTGCCAGTTGGTGCTTTCCGTCTTACTAGGGAATCCGTGGCATCTACCTCCGATGCTCCTACCTCACCAGGCTGGACTTCCGAACCGGTCAAATCTACTGTCCACGAAGTGCATTCGTACGGGAACGCATTGAAAAGTAGCCCTCTTCATACTATGCTCTGGAATGACAAGAACCGTATCAAGGAGGGCCGGCGCAAATCAAGGGGACTCATTATTTCGCCTGTGCTGCTCCCCATTCGCGACGGTGACCGTACACCCACCCACATTCCGTATCATCATGATCTGCATTCTAACCATCGTCAACAACAACAAACGCCTTTCAAAAACCGAAAAGAGTCTCGCAGGGAGATGAAGATGATGAAGCGCAAGACTCATCCACCCAGTCAGCACTACGATCACCACCAGCGGCACCACCATCGAAACCACCACCCAAACATGAAATCTCGGGGGAATGCATCAGTGCAACGCACGTTTTTCAGCTCACCCACTTCTGTTCCGGTATTGAACATCTGAAATCTACTGTCAAGTTGTATTTTTTTGTCGTCATGGTCGACTTCACAACATATCCACGCATCCCACTAATAATATCCCTGATGTCTACGTTTTTCCCTTTCTGTTGTATCTCTGGGTATTGCGCATATATCTGCGCATCGGGACACCCTCTGTTGGAGTCAAAATTGTTCGAACCCGACGCCCATGTGTACTAGGGTTGCTGTACTAAATTTTCAAAGTGCATTTGACCTATGACCCAGTTACTGTTGTATCGAAAGGTGTATGTTGACCATATTCCCTGTGAATCGAGTACATGAGTGCAGTCACTGGAATATTTTGGTCTCGAAGTAAGCTTCGCGAGACGATCCACACCGTCATAAAAGAGCGCGTCGCGAACACGTGACGTGGATTCATCTTGCTCCTGCCAGTCCCAGTTTTGATGGAAAGCCCCGATGTCGTCGATACGTCTGATGTCGAGGAGCGCGAAGATTTTGCCATCTCTGATGGTGTCGACCACTGGGCCATCCCAGTCGCGTCTCCAAAAAGTGTTGCTACAGAAAGAACTCCAGTGTCCCTCTCGACGCGTCATGGCCGCGAGGGGGAGGGTCCATCACCTCGAAAGCGTATCAAGGTAAGATACATCCCATGGTCTCCGTACATGTTCTACATTGATGTCGCCTCCAAGATAGCCCACGATGTGGGCTGCGCCTACTCTATCACTGCTGAAGCCTCTTTTCTGAATAATAGTCCTCAGAAGGTAGTTCCCATCCAGGAGCTTCTCAATGCACCCTCGCAACAACCCCAGGAGGATACGCTCATTGGTGACGACGAAGGACGATCATCGCTCTCATTACCTCGCGATGCTTCACCTTATTCTGATTGGAATTCTCTATTCTCTTCTCCAAGCCGTCCTTCCGTGGAGCGCAACTCCCTCGACTCAACCAGCTGGGCTGGGCCGCAGAATCCGCCATCGCATTCCCTCTCCCGTTCACTTTCCACTTCTACCGATCATCACTTCCCATTCTCATCCCCTCGCCGTTGGCCTACGACCCCTCCTCAAACCTCTTCACAGCGTTCACACGATCAATTCAGTCCTGGGCCGCGTTTGGCGACCTCGTCGCCTTTAACATCCGCTTCATCTCCGGTTCTCCCTGTGCGGACACCTTCGTCGCCAGATCCACTTCAGCTTCTCTCCCCTCATCGTTCCCAGACCCTTCCGTCCAGATCCAGCCCACCACCAGTTATCCTTCCCCGTGTTCCCTCGCCCCCCGTGGAGATCCCAGAGGACCCACAGCCGCTTGGTCGCTATTCGTTGCGTCGCCGACAAGCTCGCCAGTTGAATCCGTACGCCTACGACAAGTTGTTGTACAAACAACAATTAAAATCCCACCCTGATGCCATCGTCAAATTCCGTAGTCCTCGGCGTCACTCTGGTGCCGGCGGCGTAGGTGAAGATGGGACACAAGATGAATACGTATTCCCCCTTGACAACTTGGACGAAGATGGAGACTACGTGTATGTAGAAGATGGAAGCGGTAGAAGAAAGAGAAGAAGGGCGCGGAGTCTGGACCGAAACAATGAGTTAGGGGGAAATGGCCCGAGACAGGCGACAAGACAGGTGGAGGGTTGGCTACCTGAGACCTTGAAGGGGCTCTCAAGCAGTGATGAAGAAGACACGGAGATCCGCAAATTGGCGCGGAGAGTCCGAAGAGAACGGGAGAAGGCAGAGGCTCTAGCTAGAGCTCAAGCTAGGAGAGCTGCCGCGGTGGCCCGCCAGGATCAGACGGAGACCATGAAGGCGACAAAGCGGAGACCAAAACCATTCCCCGTTCATCTGGGTGCTGACCCCGTATCCGTGCATTTTTCTGGACCAATTTCTATTGTAAGTCTTCTTATACAATACTTCGTTGTCTCCCTAAAGGCGGATTGTTGAACAGGAGCTGTCGCCTTCCCCATCCCTATTCCCTCGAGCACACTCGGAACCCGCGATAACTGCGCATTCCCCATCCCTATCCACATCAAGGTCACCTTTCCGACCTCTCAGGTCATCTCGAGTGTCTTCCGGCTCCCCAACTTCCACTTTGGATCCTCTCCGATCACCAGATTTCAGTGTTTATCTCGAACAAGAGGACTCGTACCGATTTGATGACCATGACGTGTCGTTACCCCGGGATCTCTCACCAGTCGACCAGTCTGATACTTATTCCGCTCCGCCAAGTCCCTCTGCCCAACCGACTACATCTGGTACCAGCGCTGTACCATCGAATACCTCTGGAATAGACACGGAATCAGACCAGCCGTCTACGTTTACCCTTGAGATGAGTTCCAAGGACAGGAAACGTCTTCGGGCGCTGAAGCACATGATGCCCGCTGCAATGGTCGCGCGACAGCTCGAGATGAATAAGCTTGCGCGTCCTCCACCTCCGCGTGATAGGATCGCGGTAGAGTCATCAGGGAGTGAGGCGGAGGAAGTCAGATTGGTACCCGGGTTCGCAAGGGTTCGCAAGGGAAGGAACAGAGACGTGGAAGTGAGAGGAGATCCAGAAAGTTCAGACATGGAGCTCCCTGTGGAGGTGTACGAAGGTGATGGGAAGAAAGTTGTCAGATTCAGTGCGATGGATTTGTTTTCTGACAGCGAATCAGCCGTTAGGGTTACGCGGACACGACAAGCCTCGCCAATGTTCAAACGCGAGGACGACGTGGTTTCCATCAGCGACAGCTCTATGCCAGGCTCTTCTTCAGAAGATTCGGAAGATGGGAGCAGTGACGATGAGAAAGTTCACAACCCACTTTTCGATCGTCCCGAGAGGGGGCCAGCACGCGAAAGAAGTTTAATCGACTGGATGTTGACTCGGACTAGAGGTCCCAGCAGGCCGAAGTCCAAGAGTAAACTACCATCAGGGACGCGCAACTCTCGTGGTTCTGGCGCAACAAGGCTGAATGTTGTTACGAGCGGCGCAAGACGTTTTGGAGAACACCACCAGACTCGCTTGCCTTTCATTAGGACTAATCCAGGTCCAAACACGACGTCCTCGACAAAGCATAGTTCAGAAAATCGGGGTCAGATTGCGAAAATCGACCATGATACAACCGAGGATACCAAGAAGCGGAAGAAGAAATGGAAACGTCAGTCCGGAAACAATCAGGGGTCAGTTTACAACATTCATCATGATACAACACGTACCATGTCGAAGCACCGCGGAGGGAAGCCAAGCCGACGCAGGACCACGCTGGTGATCGAGAACGAGGACAACGAATTTAGACAGGCCCTCGATCCGGGATGGAGAGCTGAAGTAGAGAGGTGGAACGAACCTGTCTCTCCAGCTCGCCAGCCTGCCGGAAAACCGACGACTAATGTTCCGGCCGCTCCTCGACCTCGCGTATACCGTCGGACATCTCCCCAACTACAAAACGAACACCCTCTTCCGTTTTACTTCCAACGCGAAGAGGAGCCTTTTGCCTCAGTTCAACGTCATATCGTCATCGATATGGATATCACTCCCCTTCCTTCTGGAGTCAAGTTTGCGACTTCGTCCTACATTGACAACGGCCTTCTTCATCAACTTGTTTCAGTCACTTCAGGGAACTCGGAAATTGCACCGCCAATGTTTTGCAATTTGCAGGGACTTGAGATCGGACCCACTACCTCCGCTGTGGTCTTCAGTGCACTGTTTGGTCCACTATGCGATCGCCTCACCAGCGCTTTACGCGAGTTCAGGGTCGATGATATGAATACAATGAAGGAGTGGGAGTCTGTGGCACGCACTTCCAGTCAGCTTCTCTCGTGGCTTGCTCTCCATGCAGAAGACCAAGAATTTGCTGCTCTGGAGGCGTCGTTACGAGAATATTCGGATGGGTTGCTACTTGTCCTGGAGTCGCTGAAGACGACCACACTCTCATTGACTGCCCATTGGTTCGTTGTGGAACTTTCCGCCCGCCTTGCAGCTGGTGTCAAGTACAGGCGAGGATCAGTGGAGAATGGACATGTCATTCGGTCAGCAAAACAACTCATACGACGTTTGCTGGGTGTCGACTTGCAGCCGGCTTTCGTTACTTTCCATGCAGCAGAAGGCAACGTAGATGTGACTTCGCTACCGCATCGGGCCGCCGAATTGTGGATATGCCTCATACACTTACTTCCAAGCCTCGAAATCTTCATTGAGGTGTCCCCTGGTCACCACCCACTCTGGCGTTTACTCGCTGACCTGCACCCCGAAACCTCCCCCACTGGAGCAGAGGCAAGCGAAGATATGTGGCGCACGATCTTCAGCCTCTGCGCCATCTCGCAATTCTCCGTCCACGGGCTGTCAACCTCTGTTTTCCGGCTTCCAGCAGCTTGGGACCTCGTGGCTACCGCTCTCAAGAAGATCGTGTTGACGTCCAATGCAGAGAAGGAGCGTCAACTCCCACAACGGGCCTTGAAGAAACGAGACGACTATATATCGTGTGTGGTTTCTAGGTGTTTTCTTTTGTGGAGTCAGTGGGGATGGCGTCTCGACGATGGTATCGTCATGTTCAAGTCCCTCCAAGAGATCTTCCGATCCCGCAACTTTGCGAATCTCCTCAATGAACGCTCGGTTCCCATGGGCTTTCTCGAGCATGGTGATCTGGACCTGCTATCCCAGCGCGACCCGCACGACTCTGTTTTCGAGATCTTCCTAAAGATGGTGGTACAGGCTGTTTACCTGCTGAACGCGAATGTCGAACTGGACGCAAAACAACGCTCGGCGCATATCAAGAAATTCCTTCAGATGGCTGTCCCCGTCAGTCCTGTTCCCTTTTCTCGCTCCGCTCCACCCTCTGCGCATGCCCTCTCCATGCTTGTCAACCGTTTCAGCGCGATGGTAACCGCGGTACACCTCGACCCTACGTCTTCAAACGTCAAGTTCCGTATCGGCCAGGCGAAGCGGTGTGTGAGCTTTAAGGATGCGGATGATCACTCGAGAGTCGCGTGTGTATACGGGATGATGAACTTCGCGATGATTGTCAGGCATCACAAAACTGTTGGCGCGTTAGAAGAAGTGCTGGGATGGTTGGGGGAGATGGCAGATGTACTTATGGATGAGTACAAGGAAGGAGAGGCTGGAAGGAAGTCTACCACGACGTTGATCCAGTTGCTGGTTGGATCGGTGAGGCGTGTGCTTGAGACACCGTCATTGGACAAAGAGCCGAGTCGTGCGGAGTACCCGGACCCGGCACTTTTGGACGGACGTGAGTATTCTTTCGCTCGCACCTCGCGTAGCTGATGTCGGGCTAGCTTGGGTTACCAGGGTGTTCAACCCTCGAGCCGACTTAATGACGATTCAACAAACGGGGGTCGAGATTCGGATGCTCGTACAGTCGTTTCTTGACGCTCGGCAGAAGGCATTGCCTGTCGTTCAACCACCGATTGTTCACAGCATCGAGAGCCAAGAGAGTCAGGATGAATATAACAAGCTCTCTTTAGATCTAAGCGACGAAGAACTCCTGGCTGCACTAGGAGAGGAGGCTGAAGCATCTACTGTCGCTGACCTCAAGTCAAAAGAAGATGCTCTGTGCAAGGTCAGTTTCACTCCTATCTGGCGTCTGACACTGTTACACAATATCATATAGGTTCTCGATAAATCCATCACTCCCGCTGTGTATCGTCTCGTTTGTAAACACTTCAGCGACAGAGAGCACGCAAAGGCTGACGCGGCGAGCAACAAGGCTGCTGACGAGTGGATTGATTGCTGGGCCGGCTGCGCGAATGTTCTCGTCCAGAACAACTACAAGGTAGAGGGCCTGTTGTTAATGTTCACAACGCGATTCATGGTGTCTGCTAGGACTGGGGGTTATACATGAAGCTCGGACAGCAATCTTGGGAAAAGATCATCGACGACTCGTGGCGCCGTCGAGTTGGGCTACGCTTTAACCTGATGCTTCTTCGTCTCGACCCCAGGGCCTACAGTGTGAGACACAAAGTATATGTTTCTTTCCTTGCTGATAACATTTCTACAGAGAATGAAGGATGACTTTATCGGTGTACTACTCGTAGCCGCTTTGTCACACAAGACGACGATAGAACACGAGTTCATGAGTGTGGTGCTGTCACTGGATGGGCTACAACATCCTCTATTCCACGGTGCTCCGTTCGATCCTACACCTGGAACAAGGAAGTTCGAAGTTAGTGAGGACGATTATGAGGCTTCTCGGACACGATTGATCGAAAGTAAGTTGGCTATGATTGCTCATGACCGTGATTACGACGATTGTTCTAGCCGTGTTTGCGAACACTGCTGGGTGTCTTCGTACCAGGGTGGACGCGGAGAGCCAGACGTATGCCGAGATGGTGGTGGTGATGTTATCGACGATGCGCGACATTTACCAGGTAGGTGTTAATTTTCGCTCGCTGCTCTGTGCTGACGCGAGCATGGAGTCGGCCGAGGACAAGGCAGAGTATGGCGAGTTTTGTAAGAGAGTGTTTCGGATGCTGGAGAACCATGCGGAGTTGGTGACACACCCGAGGATGGCCGATGGGCTTAGGTGGAGGAGGGAACGACTGAAGGTGTAGAGTATGTGACTAGTACTTATGTGACGTTGTGACAATTTGTGAGACAGGTTAGGGTTGACATTGTACCTCCATGGCGGGGCTCATCTCTCCAAAGCCGCTTTCCTATCTTCAGCACACCGCTCAGTTCAATCCTTACCAACAACAGCGCCTCTCTGGCTTCTCCGAGACACCCTCGCTCGGTCTCCAGCCTCATCAGCAGCACCACATTCTTGGCATCCAAGAAGAGAACAAAATCTATGCACTTGTCGTCGACCTGATGGACCCTAATACAAGGGAGGGTGCACTCCTCGAGCTCAGCAAGAAGAGGGAACAGTACGACGATCTCGCCCTCGTCCTCTGGCACTCTTTTGGTACGTGTCACGTATACCACCTGGACGACCTCTCTGACGGCACCAGGCATTATGCCCGCTCTCCTGCAGGAGATCGTCTCCGTCTACCCCCTCCTCTCCCCACCCAATCTCACTGCTCATGTCTCCAACCGCGTGTGCAATGCCCTTGCGCTCTTGCAATGCGTCGCATCTCATTCAGAAACGCGCCAACTGTTTCTCAACGGTACGTCATTGCTACAGCGTCTTCCGAGTGTCCACTAAGGCGCTCGTTAGCCCACATCCCCCTCTTCCTTTACCCCTTTCTCAATACGACTTCGAAAACCCGCCCATTCGAGTATCTTCGCCTTACTTCCCTCGGTGTCATTGGTGCTCTCGTCAAGGTATCCACTCCGTCACCGTATTTCCGTCATTACTAATGCCTATACCCAGCAAAATGACAATAACACCGTCATTCATTTCCTGCTTTCTACTGAAATCATACCCCTTTGCCTGCGCATCATGGAGACCGGTTCGGAGCTCTCAAAAACCGTTGCAATTTTTATTGTGCAAAAGATTCTTCTCGATGAAACCGGCTTGACGTACATATGCCATACCTATGAACGCTTCTACGCCGTCGGCACCGTTCTCAGCAACATGGTCAACCAACTCGTGGAAACTCAAGCTGTCAGACTGCTCAAACACGTCGTCCGCTGTTACTTGAGGTTGAGTGACAATATGAGGTATGTTCACACGCTGCGGGTTGACATGACGTGAGCTGATGTGAACTCTAGAGCGAGGGAAGCGCTGCGCGCGTGTCTCCCGGAGCCTCTCCGTGACCAGACCTTTAGCGTCCTTCTCAAGGTGCGGAGCCATCTTGCTGCACCGTCGAGCCACTCATCGCTTTTACAGGGCGACATGGTCACGAAGCGCTGCCTGACCACGCTTCTCAACAACCTCAATGAACAGTGATGCAAAAATCCATCGGGAACTGCCAACATACGTTTGCGCCTCCACCCCTCCTTTTGAAATGGCCCACACCAGTGGTAACATTTGGACAATCTGGATAAATTTGATCAACTTGCACTTATATTTGCACCCGCGTCAGACACGTACAATGTACCACCAATTGCTAACTAAACGCTCTCACTAATGTGAATATCCGGGGTAGAGGAATGTTGTACTGTATGATCAGTACTAGTGAATTTTTATTACCATTTGTTATTCCGAGACGGAGTCGGATTGCTACACCGTGACGTGGGAGTCTCAAAAACAAATATCTCCGCATTGACCCGCTGCTCCTTTGACCACATCCAACCCTAACTTATGTTCGACGCGTTTCACGAATTATTTCCGGGGATCTCCTCGACCACCAACTCAACCTGCACCTCCTTTGTCGACGGAGAAAACATATGTCTTCCCCATCTCAAAGTCCCCTTTTACTTTGCCATGCGCCAGAACCTCCTCGACAACATCCCTGACAACATCCTCGCAATCATGGCACCCGTCGTGGCCTACTGGTCAATGTCGCTCTTCTTCCACTGCCTCGACATGTCGGGCTGGACTTGGTTGGACAAATATCGAATCCACGAGTCGGAAGAGGTCAAGTTGCGCAATCGTGCCACCCGCTTACAAGTCGTTTGGGCCGTCATCGTCCAACATACGTTGCAAACCATGCTCGGCTATTATTGGCTGTCGGATCCCCCAATGATATCTCCCGCAAAGTGTACGACGGAATTGGAGGCCGTCGGGAAGACGTTGGTACGTCTCGTGAGGTGGATGGTCGGCCCAGATGTCGGGAACTACTTTTTGGAGCTTCGAGGTGCCGACGTCACGCATTGGTTATACTGGTGGGGCATCCCTGCCGCACAACTGCTCTTCTCGCTGTGCGTCCATTCCCCTTTCTTCAAGTGCGTTCTCGGCTCAATTCGGTGTCTGAAAGATTCATCGTCGACACTTGGCAATATTTCCTTCACCGCTGGATGCATACGAACAAGTTCCTCTACAAACACTTGCATTCCGTGCACCACAGGCTCTATGTACCCTACGCGTTCGGTGCACTTTACAATCACCCTCTCGAAGGATTTCTGCTCGACAGCGTTGGTGCCGTAGTAGCGGAGGCCGTTTCCAACCTCTCCCTCCGACAGACCATCTTCTTGTTTGCATTCAGTACCATGAAGACGGTCGATGATCACTGCGGCTACAGCTTCCCCTTCGACCCATTCCAGATGTTAAGTGGTAACAATTCCGATTATCATGACATTCATCATCAAGTTAGTATGTTCTCAGACGTTGAATACATGACGCTCACGGCCAATGTTCACAGGCAATTGGTATCAAATCCAACTTCTCGCAACCTTTCTTCATTCACTGGGACGTACTCTTGGGAACGCGAATGACGAGGAAAGACATCGAGGAGCGCAAACAAAAACTCAAAACAACGTAACGCAAACATGCCCATTTATCCTTGCTTCATGCAAATGTTTTCCTCTGACATGAATTCTCTGTTTCCGTTTTAATCTTCCATAGGCTCCTGTTGTAATATCTTAGTGAACGTCTTAATGATGTGATGCACCCGCTTTTTTCTGCATCTTGGGGTTCCTACCCATTTAAACAAGTCTCTTAGGATCTCCGTTGTGGCGGCACTGCTGTTGCTCGGCTTTATAGTTGGGTGTTCGACATCTTTTCGCCGCCAGTGAATGCGTATTACAATGCTGTATATTTTATGTTCATGCTATATAAATTTGTGAAGTTTCGGCCGCATAAATGACATCTCGGGTCATCCGAGCGGAGAAGATTTTTGACGAGTAACCAAATTTAACGAGCGGATGACATATCCAATCGGTCCGCTTCCATGTCCCAAGATCAGTTCTTCCCTTCCATAGGACAGCTCGCGAAAAAGGCGGACGATCTCTCAGAGGAGCCCACCACAACCGATGGCGACGTCCAAGAGGACAGACCTCTGGAAGAAATCGAATCGCTCTGTATGCGATGCGGGGAACAGGTGAGCCCGATGCTTCATGTAGACACCGCCCGCCCGCTGACGAGGATCGCAGGGAGTCACTCGCATGATGCTCACCTCCATTCCCTACTTTCGAGAAGTCATCGTGATGAGCTTCCGATGCGACCACTGCGGGGCGACGAACAACGAGATCCAAACCGCTGGGACCATCCGAGGTGCGCCCCCCCTTGACGCGCTTTCATGCGTTCCACGCCATCCGTCCTGATCCTTGATGCGACCGTAGAACTCGGCGTGTCGTATACCCTCAAGGTGCTTCACCGAGGCGACCTGGATCGCCAGATCGTGCGCTCACAGGCGTGCGAGATCGCCATTCCCGAGTTCGAGTTGATGCTCCCGCCGAACGAGAGGGGGCAGCTTACGACCGTCGAAGGGCTCTTGCGGAACATCGTGGCTGACCTCGGGGCCGACCAGCCACTTAGACGAATACAAAACGAGGTAGCATACACCAAGATCCAGGAGATCATCGATGGACTCAAGGAGGTGATAGACGACGATGAGGACGAGGACGAGGAAGGTGCAGAGTCTGATAAACTTGTCGTCGAAAAGCTCAAAGACAGTCCGGTCAAGAAGGCGATCACGATCACGCTGGACGATCCATCTGGAGATTCATTTTTGGAATTCGTCGGGAGCATGGCTGATCCAAAGTGGAGTCTCAAGACATATACTAGAACGCTGGAGCAAGCGGGTAGGTTAGGACTGGCTGTGCCAGAAGGAGAAACGAAGGGTGCAACAGAGGAGGTAGAAGGGGATCAGAAAGGAGCCGAGGCAGAGGGTGAAAGTCTTGACGGGAAGAACGATGAGATCTTTGAGTTCCCGGGACTTTGCCCGCGTTGTGCGCGTGCACTCATCACTCGAATGAAGAAAGTATCCATTCCTTACTTCAAGGCAGGTGTTTTAGCTTTGCAATCTGAGAATTCCAACGAATGTTTGATGCAGGAAACGTTGATCATGTCGACAAATTGCGAGAATTGTGGATACCGAGATAATGAGGTCAAGGCTGGCTCGGCGATCTCGGAGAAGGGAAAGAAGATCACTTTGAAAGTGGTTGACCAGGAAGATTTGAGGAGAGATATCCTCAAGGTTAGCAGTAACTTCTCTGCCTGTCCAGCGCAAATTGACGACCATAATTTTCCTAGAGTGAAACCAGCGGGCTGATGATCCCAGAAATAGACCTTGTCCTCCAGCATGGAACGCTGGGAGGACGATTCACTACTCTGGAAGGAATCCTGGAACAGGTCTACGACGAACTCTCCCAGAAGTTGCTTCTGACTGGCGACTCGAGTACGATCGGGGGCGAGGACCGCCAAAAGTTTAACAAGTTCTTGGAGGACCTGAGAGCAGTTGAGTCATTTACAACCATCGACGTCTTCTAGTAGCATTATGTTCATCCCATATACCCAGGTCAAGCAGGTTGAGCGGGAATTTACGCTTATCCTCGATGATCCTATGGCGAATTCGTATGTGCAAAACATTTACGCACCAGACCCCGACCCAAATATGACGATCGAGACCTACGAGAGGGATTGGGAGCAGAACGAAGAGCTGGGCCTGAATGATATGAAAGTCGAGTCCTACAGCGGAGACAAGCTAGTGGAAAGCAGCACTGATAAAGGAGAGAAGTCGTGATTAGAACCTGTTTACTATAGATCACGGAGCCACTTTATGGGAACTTGGCTCAGCTACGTACTGACATTTTTCTCCTGAGGTT